>VSDK01028396.1:708458-751937 GCA_009767595.1 Symbiodinium kawagutii | reverse complement strand
TTCCCTACAAAATGTTTGGTTAGTATCCCCAATTAGTGCTGGTTAATATTGACCCATGATATATGATTTACAATATGACTAGTGATATCTACTAACTCGAGATATATGATTTACAATATGACTACTGATGATTTACCAGTAGCTGATTGACAAGACTTAACAACATGATTGATATTTGATATTTTATTGGTTTCATGTTTAAGAAACCATACTGTCACACTTGCTCAAAGAGGAGCATTGGTAGCAGCACAGCTCTCGTCCACCATTCAGCAAAAAACATAAGGGTATTCAACATAGCTTCTTAGCTCGCTGAAGAAAAAAAACAGGTTGGGATATATTGATGATTTCATCATCAGCAAAGCAACAACTTTAGGCAATTCAATTCCTCAAAGGGAATGCCTTCGGAACCTGAAACTATCTAGTGAAGAGTGCGGGCATGTCAAGTGATAAAGGTAACACAATCTGCAGTAGCATGTTCCACTGTGCGCTGAGGGTTGCTGAACATCTGAAATGTATTCAAACAAACAAAAATAGATATATATATATATATAGTCAGTGCATATATCAGACTATATGCATGTACAAGTCCGCTCATCTTTTGGTTATGAAGCTTATGGACCAGTGAATCCGCGGATGAATCCGCCATCGAAATGCCAGCGACCATCAACGACCAACCCCGGAGGTGTGCCTCGCAGTGCTTCAGGAGCCAAGAACTTGGTGTGGAAGTTGGGTTGCTTCACTTCGATGAATCCTCCCAGCAGCTCCCAGCCACCCCGCCGGGATCTCGGGATGCCCCGGCCCCGGAGATGCTGGGGCAGATGTGGAGATGGAAAGAGATCCCATGTGGCGCGCGAGGCCGAGATGGTTATGGTGGCCAATGTCGAATAACTACATCCAATAACCAGTGCACAATAAATCAAAACAACCATTCTATTAACATCTTCTGTAATTACCCTTGCAAATACCAAATATTATTGAGTATTAACATCTATAAATAACCCTCTTCCTTGTAGTGAATGGTCAATTGATAATGTCACACACGCAGTTTTGGCTCCAAATCAACCCTGATTCAAATCTAATGGTTCTTGGAAAGCGTTCATGATCATCCTGTAGGCTAAAAGGATCAGACCTACTGCTCAATATGTGCGTGCTTCTCAAACTAGGGGTACCCCTTTGAAGTAATAAACCAATCATTTTGGGGGGGTCTCCTATTTTAAAACTATCCTGTGTAGGTTCATATTAATCTGACTAGTAGGAAACGTGATGGCACGCGATCAGACCGACTGCACCCACCCCCTGCGACCGCCTGTGGGATGGATCTGTACTTTGTCCATCAACGTAGTTTGCACACCCACGTCCTGACCATGCGACTTGGACGTTGCTGGTGTCACCTCCTTGACCTCCCACGACCGGTGCAGCTTCGATGACCAACGATCGTACCAATTGGCACGTTGTGCTACTTGGTGAAGGTGTCAGCAACGACAAGTGCTCCAGGTCTACCATTTGATTACACGAGAAGATCAAGCAATGCAACTGGCACGATCAAGTGGTAGATCAGCTCCCTACATGGATCGACGTTGCGTCACAATGGATCAACGTTGCGTCACAATGGATCGGCTACGGATGGGCTACACTGTGGCGACGGATACGACGTGTCACCAACCTCACCTGGCGATGAACCAGTGAGAGTGGCCTTCACAACCATGACTGATGGTCGTGAATGATGCGCATCATTATCATGATAACCATGGCGGTTTATGACCATGATGCAGCTTGATGATGATGGTTTATGATGGCTAGTGATGTTAAATCATGAACGTTTCTACCGAGCACTTTTCTCGGATGGCACGGATTTCAAGGTTTGACATTTTGCCAGATACACCATGGGTCTAAACCCTGAGATGGTGATAGCATCAACATGTCGCTGTTGGCTTGGTATCCCTAAACCATAAAAAACACCCATCAGTTTGCAAAGCTTGGTGCTGTGGCTTTATTTTGGCCTTGTCATGGAGAGCCCAGAATGAGTCATCTCTTTGACCCATTGTTGCACGGCTCACCATTCATCAACACCAATCAACAAATATCTGCTAGCTGCTAAGAAAATCAACCACAATAATCAATCCAAACCAACAAGAAGGACAATGGCGACTCTGCAAAACCAACAGAAAACACCAACAACTTCGCCAACAACAAGGCAGAAATTAGAATGACAAAACAAATATCACTCACAATGAAGAACCAACTGGTTGGTTTATCACTATGGTGAAATGAAGGATGATTTAGTAGGTGGACCTCTACGCCGAGAAACCACCAAATCAATCCAGGTACACATGAAACACTCAACTGGAATACCCTAACCATCCCAGTTACCAGGTCCTGGTTACCACCAAGCTGGCAACCTATCCCACAAGTACCTGGAAGCCTAGGGATAAGACAGCAACAACTGGACGCAATTCGTCTCAGCTCTCGGCCAGACCCCCAGCAGACGGAGGCGTCCTGCTTCACCAGGGCCTTGATGATATCCTCGGTGCGCGACCATCACCCATTGATGCCATTGGAAGGTGACGCGCTGGACGCCGATGACTGGAGCTGAGGGGCACGCAAAAAACGTGCTTGCACCGCAGCTGACAACCAAAAACCATCATTGCCTCATGTATTTTCACGTGGCGCCATTCGTCTCACATGGTGGTTCTAACAGCTAGGTTTGGGTCCCAACGCAATGATGACCATGGTTTATGATGCTTAATGCCCCTCCCCTAAAGCGGAGTCATCCCAACTTGCTGGCTTAGCTTGATCTTCTGCCAAAGCTTGATTTCGTGGTACTTTTTTATCTCTCTCTCTCTCTCTCTATCTCCCTAAATAAATAAATAAAGGGATATATAGGTATAATGTTAAATCCATGAAATCCCAAGAACAAGGAAGATCTGGGCATCAAGATAACTGTTGCATTGTTAAGCCGTAGATGCCTCCCTTTCCGTTGTTCGACCAGCATCTCCCGTTGCAAAGGGTCCGTTGGTGGTCGGCAACTTGGCCAAACCTGGCGTGTGCTTCTCCAGCAAGGAAGCTTCGTTGTGGTCATTGGCATAGCCTCCACTGGCTATGGCGACGTTGTTGGATGGAGTACGGAATGGGTCCGGAGCAGCAGAACCATCCATCAACACGGGAACATTTATTTTTTTCCTGGCTAGAAAGGCTTCACATGGGTTTACGTATTGAAAACTGATGGTTAATCGATCATGGCTTATAACCATGATGGAAATGAAACGAGTTGGATCCAGTTGGGTTCCAAATAAGGTAACTGCCAAATATTGTCGCTACCAATTTTGGTAGATGGCATGTTAAAACGGTAAATGTGCACCAACTCAATGATCACATTTGGGGGGCCCACCCAATAGTTAACCATCATCGGCAGTCAATCTACTACCATGAATTAGCCATCAACAAGAAACAATAATCCACAAGGTACCCCCTTACTAACTTTATGAATGATGAGCAAGCAATACACCTTCATTAATCATCAATCGTTCATCATAACGTCATTAACATTCATTATATAACCAAAATCAATCATCACTCGTCGTTGCAACAGCCAATGTAGCCATTACTAACTATCACTAGGCCACCACTAATCAGCACTAAGGAGCCGTTATTACACAGTATCACCGTTGAGTAGCATCAAACATCATTCCCAATCACTATCAACTACTGTAATTGATCATAAAACCAGAGTTACACAATCATCATTCACCACTAACGAACCATTGTCGACCATATGAACCATCACCATTCCTGAATCATACATAGTAATCATCACCAACCAAGAATCGACCATCACTTCGCCATGATCACCACCCTTTACACAACTATGACCCTGATGACATTGGCCAACTTTTGTTGCTAGGCCCGGGCCTTGACTTCTCACATCAGGGGGGCATCTAGTAGAGACGCAACAGTACCCTTGGTGGCTGTTAGATCCCTTGCTAAAAGTCTAACTTTTAGTGGTTATATGGTAAATCAATCATATCCCAAAAAAGCCAAGTTCATAGCTGTAATCCACCCAGTACCTACAAGTTCTATTGGACAACTACACTTGGGATACTCCATCCTTGGCAGGGTCCGGCTTTCGAGGAGGGTACTTGGATGATCATCCCAGTTGGAAAGTGGTAAACGGTGAGCGTAGTACGTAACCACGGGGATTCTTCGACCATTCATAAATGGTCCCACAAGAATGCTAGCAAGTGGTGAGTCGCCATGGTTAGTTCACCTACTTATTGAGTGTATACGCCACAGAAAGATCAGAAAGGCTATTTGGCAGTGGGTCAAAACCCCGTACCCCTGGTTCCCCTATCATTAACCATTGGTTTCCATTACTATTGTTGGTCAATATCCCCCATGAAAGGCTGGTTGGTTAACTGCTTGACCCAGCTCGCCATACATAGCTGGTATATCCGTTATATCCCCTACTATTGTTAGTTATTATCCCCTATTATTAACCATTAACCATTGGTTGGTTGGTTATATTATTGATGAACATCCCTATAATCCTATAGCCATTTAAAATCCCCATGGTTTCTGACTTTATCCAGATCCCAGCCCCAGCTCCTCCTGCCGTGAGCACCACGGTGCCGCGCAGTTCTTCCGATTCTCCGCTGTCTGTGTCGAAGCTGAGGCCCGCCACTTGACCATCCTCCATCAGCAGCTCCTGGCAGTAAATATGGATGGAAAAATGGAGAAATCTAATGGATCTGAATGGCTATGGGTCAAAATTAACCAACCAACTAGTGAAGGATTTACCAACAAAACTATAGGGAAACCAATGGTTAATGATGGGGGAACCAGGGTACAGGGTTTTGACCCACAGCCGAATGAATTCATAGGGTGTACCTATGAAAAAATGGATGGAATAGGGAAATTGTATGGTTCAAATCTAACTACTATGAGAACTAATAGTGAAAGGGTTAATTTAACCACTGGGATGAAGATAGGGTTTCTCAAAATAAGGGAACCCACAAGTGGAGAAATTGAAAGGATCCATCAACCCTGACGGATTATTTGACGACCAAATCTATGGCGGATCGAAGCTACATCAAGCCATGAAAGCTCCTGAACCACCACCAACAAAAAGCCTCAAGGATTATGTGGAACTGGATATCACTCGGATGGATAAAACTTGATAGATTCAACAGCTCGGTTGATTGTTTCTGGGAAATCGACTAGTTGGAAACTCCCAGCTGGTTAAAGTACCAAGCTACTGGCTGGCTCTCCAACGTAGGTTTTCCCACGAAACAAAATCTGGGATAATGTAGATTTTAGTGAGTCATAAACCGCCTATATCAATATGCAGGGGAATCATATTGACATGGAATTGCTTATTGATCAGTAGATTTAGGGATAGTAATTCTGTATCAACCATCATTGTTCATCCATGGAAGATCCATATTAATACATTCCATGCAATTGATGGTAAATCTCTAATTGATCGTCATACCCGCGTTCAGATATATTTTGGATGTCCGCGGCACACAAATGTCTTGTAATTTTGGATCCCAAGCAAATGTCAGCAAGGGGCCATTGCTCATAGACCCCGTCAGTAGAAGCAACAGCAATAGCTGGTTCACTCACCTGGCAATGGAAAATCCACCATTTACAGCTGGTTTCCCTGGGTTTCTGATTAAAAAAGTGAGTTTTCGTTGCCAGGTGAGTTTGTCAGAGCGCGTTGCTGTAAAACGATTAGTAAAAGTCATCAACTGTTTGAAACAAAACAGTTAACTATTATTATCCATGAATATCAAACTATTAATTAATCATTATTAACCATTATCAATCATGTATATTCAATGGTTTGATAACCCCCTGAAGTTGTCATCAACACCTCCTCAACTCACGTGACCCGCCTTGAAGCTGGATTTCGTTCGGACTGTGACCAAATCCTTCAGCTCTGTCTCCAGGATCTTCCTAGCGCCGCTCATCAGGCTGACGCTTGAAGGATGGTGAACCGAATGGTCACCATTGATGACGGTCAATAGAAGGTTATATGGTTGATACTGGTTAATAATACTTCATAGTAGATTGATAATCATATAATGATCAATGATAAGGATTTTACAGGGATTTAGAAGGTTATAACCATGCATTGATGCTGGAAAATAACATGCAATAATAAGCAGCAACAGTATGGTAGATACCAACTATATGGTGATAGTTGGGTTCGTGCCAAGCCATAGGGTAAGCATCCTAACCCACCAAATCCAACGATCATTTTACAACTGGAAACCACCAACGTTTTATCTTGGCATATACCCACTTCAGGATGCGTCGTGCTAGTGAACAATCAGCAAAATGGGAAGACATATGAAGTAATCTGGGAATGATGGTCATTGTTTCTGATGTTTATTACTGATGGTCACTGATGGTTATCAATGATGGTTAGTACTAAGTACTATAATCATCTTGGTGGCTTATAGATCCCTTGCTAAAAATATATGTTTAGTGGTTATATGGTAAACCAATCATATCCCAAAAACACTCAAAACCTAAGTTAGTGGGTATAAGCCATCCAGTTATATTGAATGATGGTTATTATTACTGATGGTGACCAACTATGAGAATCTCGCTGCGTGACCTGCTACTGTTCACATCCCATGACTGGGTCGTCTCACTGTCGGAGTGGAGTCATCTACTCATGGCCATTGGCTACTTACTGTTGACCTGTAGCCATGAAACCATCATTCACTACCAACCAACCAGCTTATCAACTAGCCATTAATCAAGTGCTAATTGATAGCTGGTTAAACCATCATTGACCAGCTTATTGGTTGCCATCACCTAAAATCAATCACTAATCAACTAATTAACCCCTATCAGCAAATAAATTTTCCCTAATTATGATTAGCCATAATCAAATCCAGTCATTAACGGTTCTGTTGATTCGACATGGAAAAAAAAACATTCCCAAAATCGATTCTACTAGATAATCCCTATTCATCCCTATTATCATTTTCCATCATTTTCCAACATCAATGTTTCCCCATATCTTTCCATCAACTCCTACATGACTTCCCCCTCAACATCACCTCGCCCAACCGTCAACCGTCGCCTGAGGCCACTGACCAAGGTCCAACCCACGGGTTGAGGCTTGCCCTCAGGCGTGGCTGGAAATCGATGGGTGCCTGGGCTGCCGTTCGATCACACCAGGGACGGATGAGAATATAAAGAGATACATATGCAATTGCAATATACGTCATGTATATTTTATTGTCTATTTGTTGATGTGTCGTTTGAATTATATACATATATTAATTATGTATTGTTTACATGTTAATGTATGCATGGTACATATGTATGTATATAGTAATATATATTAGAGAGACAAACATATGTTTGAATGCACTGACCTACATCAACCTGCATGACATGGTATGGCATGGATCGATAGATGCATGCAAGAATACAGTAAATGGATGGATGGAAGGAAGGATGGATGGATGGATGGATGATTGTACTGAGAGTATTTGTTGGACTTCTGGCTGGCTGCAAACATATTTGTCATCTTTGGAAATGCCATTCGCTTTGGTTAATCACAAAACAGGGAAAACATTGAAAGGTTTTGTGTACAACTGTTGCTTAGTTCACCCTGTTTCCCTATTTATAGATCACACACCCCTACTCACCAAGTACTACAAACATACAGGCTAAATTAACACAAACGCATGTGTGTACAGGCTCAAAATACAGATGTCTGTATGTATTTTGTTAATGTGCAGTTATACATTTATATGAAGTGGTTCATGCATTTAGATGAAATGTAAATGCAAATGCATCTGTAACACATATGATGAACATATGAATGCAAAGGTGTAAACAATTGTGACCATATGTAATTATGCATGATAATGGACACGACTGTAACAACAACCAACCAACAGCTGAGAACCAGCAACCAACAGCCAAGAACCACAACAACAACAACAACAACAACAACAACAACAACACTGGCTATATGACAGTACTCCAAAAAGTAATGCCTTTCGCCCAGTCTTCATGAATGGTTCGAACAAGGCCGGCCCAGGTGTGAGTGGCCACAGCAACGACTGTGGTTGAGGCCCCTCACCTTCGCATCTCAGAAATGAACAGTTTCAATCATCACCAACAAGGGTTACATAATGGTACCTCCATCCATCATAGTAGTTAACAACTACCAGTATAATTAGAAACTACCAGTACATGTTAAGTATGGTTAGAAACTACCAGTTACATGATTGGTCAAGGTTAACAATGGTACATCGTAGTTTCTAATCATACTTAGCAATGGTTCATAATGTTTGATCATTGATGTTGATGATTCATGATGAATGATGGGTAATAGTAGTTGATAACGATTCAGGGTTTACAATACTTTGTTGATGTCTTTATTTCACAATTTTGAAGCAATTTTAGTGACTTGACCCATCCCGCATCGCCATGGACCCGGGTTCCCTGAATCGTTCGGCCCTGTGACGCTTGGTGCTATGACCACCGAGCTGAACGACATCGCTGAGGTTCAAACCTCGATGGCACACGAGATGCGAAACGCTTGCATTCATTGACCCAATGGTGGATGTGCAGCCAGGGCTAGTTCCCTGCCATGGCTCCCCATGGATAGCGGTACCCTATAACATGGTCAGACCATGGTTATAATTTGTAGTAAGGGCTGTTGATGGTTCAAAATGATGGTTGAGAATGGTGAACTATCCCACATAACCATAGTGGTAGGTCCTATCAGGTAACGGTAACTGCACTAACCCTAGGACCTAGGAGGTACCAGCCACGCTTCCTGGGGATGCTACCTCCCAGTACCAAGCAGTGATCGCTCACCAAGGCATGAGAACCTCCAAACCTCTCGGTTGATCTTTGGCATGGCATAGGAAGCAATCCTCACAAAATTCCAATCCTGATCCAACCAAACCAAACTACGACCAACCATCACCAGCCAACCAACCCAAGCCAGTTCCACCATCACTTCCACTCCAACCATACCAAAGCTCCAACTCCAACCAACTCCAACCTACCCTAACCATTAACCCTAACCATCACCAACCCACCCTGACCAACCAACCCTGACCAACCAACCATGACCGACCCAACCCTCCACCGCTCCGCCGCGGCACCCAAGGACTTGAGCCACTCGTGGGTCTCGGCGCTGCGCTGCGCCAGCACGCTGACCAGCTCTGGTGACGCCAAGCCGTCGCCGGAGCTCAGGGTGTCCTGGCGCCCGCGGGTGGTACCCTGTGGTGGCCGGGGCGGGTGGTGCCGTGGTGGATCCAAGGGATGGCTAGTGATGATGGAAGTGTCTCAGGCAAAATGTGTGGGTTGTGAGATGGTGAACTTGGTTTTATGATGATCTGAGTGGGTTTTATTGTGATAATGGTACTGGTGGATGAAGAATTGGGTGACGGTATATGATTCAACTGGTGAAGAATTCGATAATGACGGTCTGATGGATGGTTTGATGGGCTGGTTATTAAGAGGAGATGAAAACAAACCATCATGATTGCTCTCTGCAGGAACGGTGATCGATAGGTTGACAGGATGGTTGGCAGCGATCCTGTCGTAGTGGTCTCTCAGGGTAACCTCTAAAGACAAATCGAGTGGTGCATGATGTTTGATGATGTTGATAAATGTTTATAGTTTAATTAGATAAGACGTTCCGGGCCGGTGAGGGGGGGTCTCTGTAAATGCTCTGGAAAACGATGATTTCTGGCAAAACCCTCTTTTTTGATGTTTATAGTCTATAGTGGATAGCAATGGCTCCATAGCTCATCATGGTTGCATTGTACTTGTGAACCACATGGTTTGTGGTGGTTGACTTATGTGGTTGACCTAGATAGGAATGGTTGAATTGTGTGGTCCATTGTGGATGGAAATGGTTGAATATTGTTTTGTGATTATGGTTGATATTGATTAATTAATTAATGGGATCACTTCCAATTAAAGCATGTCAATTATGATTTACATGTGTGTGCAATTATGGCTAACAAGTAATAGTTGCTGATATGGTGCCTACTGGATCCTGCTGTTGATCAACCACTAACCTAAGCATCAATAGCAATTGTTTAACATCCAACATAATTCTTGGCTTACGGAAAATCCACCATGAACCGTGATATAACAATACATATGAATATAGGAAATCAGCCGGTTAATTCAAACATAAACATATTCTGTCTTTCTTTGCTGACCGTCTGTGGGCGGAGCCCGCTGGTATTGAATTCGCAAACATAAACAAATAGATGAGAATGAAAACAAACAGTAGCTTCTTAGCAAACCATGGTACATGTAGAAAATAGAAGCTACATTTGGGATGAAAACAAATTTGGCAAGGGTGCTTCCTCCCAGTTCTTTGAGGTGAACCCAACAACGATCTCCCCTTTCCAGCGGTCGGATCCCCAAAACGCGTCATTCGCTCCGGTTCCTCCATGAAACGTTCCACGGAGTCATCAATGCCTTGATCCTTTTGGGCCTAGCAAGAACCAACGTCAGAATGAAGTAGAAACAATCAGTTGATAATGATGTGGTGAATTTATGGATAGGTGAGTATAGCAGCAAATAATATGAGTGATCGATTTCCAACCGATCAATGCTGAAATGATAGAGGGCATGGTTGATAGTGGTAAATAGCGTTAATTGGTTCCTGGGTGTAGATAGTGGGTGATTTATGGAGGTTCGACCACTATCAACCATGGTATCACCTGAACAACAATCCATTGATTAGATGGATGGTGAATTGATGATCAATGGTTCTTAGATTTTTTTAGAAACGTAGTTAATTCATAGATTCATCGACATTAGAGTCGATTGATTGGTGCTTAGAAACATTGTGAATTGATGATTCATTGATGGAAAAAACATGGTTTATGGTGGGTTTGATGATGACTTAATCATGGTTCATGATGGACATTCGATCCCCAGAGTAATCCATCTAGCTCCACCGGATACATTGATATCTGTCTTCATCTGCTGGATATGCAACGAGGGATACCTATCAATGATGGAAGCCTTCCAACCATCCAAACCTGGCTGGGAAAGTAGCACGACGGGGGAGACACCTGGACTTTAAGCTGGCTACCTTACGACCTGGGTCGCCAGCTACGCCGTCAAGGAATTGAGTCAGTATATAAATACATAGACATATGGTGGATTCTCAAAAAATCATCACTATTTGTAGTAAGAAATCGCCCCCATTTTTGGTTTCCCGCTTTTTTAAGAAAGCCTCATATTAGTCCACACTCTAGACACATGGCTATACATGGCGAGCTGGGTCAATGCCAACCTAACGAATCATCTTGCGTGAACCTCCCAACAACTCGGCTCTGTTCATCGAAGATTCGATGGGAGATACCAGGGGCCCTTGACCCACATCCAAATGATGGGGGTTTCTCAACATGGCTCGTATAAAATTGGATGGTTTATTACTATCAATGGTTTATATTTGGTGGTTTCTCAAAATAGGGGACCCCCAAAAATGGTTGGTTTATTGCTATACATGGTTAATAGTGGATGATTTGGAGGTCCCTTATTCTGAGAAACCCCCATTTATAAACTGGATGATTTATTTAGGGGCTTCCCTATTCTCAGAAACCACCATACGTAAGTGTGCAAAAGGAGAGGGGGAGAGAAGGATAACTGCAACTCTGATTGATGGATATGTGGCTTGGTGGCAAAAATCATTAGTTTTGGAGGCTATCGGTTTTGGATTCACTCAAATGGCACTCACTTTCTTTGGAGTGGGAAAACCATCGTTGCTAGTGCAACCCATCGCGGTAAAAAAATCAGGATCTGGTCCAATGATGATATGCCGGGCATAGTAAGAGCATGCAAAAGCAATGAGAGATCAACAAGCAAAATTAAAAAACACAAACAACAACAGCTCCTTCGGCTAATGATGGTTAAGAGTTGGTAATGATGGTTATTGAGCATCATAGCTATCAATTAACCACGTCTAATCAGTAATCAGTGCTAAGAATTCTACCATCGCTGGGTTAAGTTACTATGTTCTGTAATTCATTATCATCTTTGGGTTTTCCAATATTCTGGAGGTACGTTTTCGGGATGCATGCAGGCAATATATTGCATCACATGACATCTAGTATGTACTTTATTTTACATTAAGAAACATGACACGACAATTAAAGGTAGGTTCTTGGGGGACCATATCTGTGCATACATATGCCGTGACAAGACATGAACCAATGTTGCATTGCATCACATCCATGTAAACTTCTTGCAGCTTGAATAGCTTACACACTTCTGTGTAGAGATAAGGATGTGGGTCAACACTCTGGTGCCCCTTGAACATCAATGACCCAAGTAGTCAAAGTGCTGGGACGTTCACCTACCCATTGGCTAGTCGGTTGGTCCAGATTGACCCACAGACATATAGTCGCTATATCCCCTATGATAGTTGCTTATGATCCCCCATCACAAACCATAAACCAGCTAGTCAACCATTGTTAAGCATTACTAGCCACAAAATGATCCACTATAGTTGCTGATTAAACAACATTAAGCATAACTACTCATCACCTAAGCATATTAGTTGACCATATCTTATCTGGTTGGTGGTTGAACCACCCCTATAAAGATCATTTGTCAACCAACCATTTGTAAACAATCGCTAGTGGAAAAAAACATGTTTGAAACCACCGAACAGTTAGCCTCTGGTAGTCTCAATGGAAAATCCAGCAGCTGTGTAGTTGCTATATCCCCTATGATGTTGTTGCTTATGATCCCCCATCACAAGCCACGTCCCCCAGCTGCCTTCAGTCCCGCTGGCTTCAGGGACAGTGGACCCCCGCGTCCCGCGGCCGCCTGCGTGTTGGCGCCGTTCATTCCGGAGGAGGCCTTGGCGGAGTTGCCACCCAACTGCGCCTCCTGAGCGGTTTCGCCTCGTGGTGGTCGTGGAAACGTGAGTTGGTGCGTTGGTGATTAGTAGTGGTTAGTAATGGTTAATAGTGGTTAATAGTGGTTAATAGTGGCAATTAATGGTTAATCTAGTGATTATGATGGCCAATGATGATCATTAACTGGTTGGTGGTTGAACCAACCCTACAACGAGTGGTTAATAGTGATTAATAGTGGTTACTAATGGTTAATAACATGCTTATAATGATTGATAATGATCATTAGCTGCTTGGTGGTTGAACCAACCCATGGTTACCTAGTGGTTGATAATGGTTGATAGGTTGATATTCTGGTTGGTGGTGCTCACCACCCCGTCATGAAAAATATGCGCAAGTCAACCAACCAGTTGATTATAAATAATAGGGAAAATGATAAAATGCTTAAAGCCAGCGACCAGTTAATGGTTGGTATATCATTGCGGCAAGACCCTATGGTTTGCCCGTGACCACAAGACCTGCCCAGAAGTGAGTCTTGTCAACTGCTCAAAACCCTGCGCAGGCCCGTTGTTTTGAAACTCTGAGAATCAAGAAACCCTAACCCTAAGCCCTAAAACCCTAAAACCCTAAACCCTAAAACCTTAAAACCCTAAACCCTAAAACCTAAACCCTAAAACCCTAAACCCTAAATCACTGCGTATAGCCAGTGTGTTTCAGTGATTCTTCCAGCAATGTTCAACCCACACAGACAGCCGTGGGGTGGTGTTTGCCCGGAGGGCAAACCACGGCTGTCTGTGAGTATCATTAGTAAACTTGAGAAATGTTCATGATTAATCAATCATAAACGATCAATGGATTATGAACAATGGCTAATGGTTGATGGTTGGTAAATGGTCCATGGCTTATGAATTATTGATGGTATAATTAAATCTTTAATTGGCTTAGTTGTTTGTAAATGGTTCATGGATTATGAACGGTTGATGGATAATGATTGATGTTTATCATTAATGGCAAATGGTTCATGGCTTAGGAATGTTTTGTGCCGTAGGAATGGTTAGTGATTTATGAATGGTTAATGGTTGGTCAATGGTTCAAGCATTTTCAATAATTGATGGTTTATGAACTGTTGATGGTTTATGAATTGGTAATGGGGCAAACGTGTGTACTGCTTTATGAATGGTTACTTAATGGTTGATGAATGGTGCATGGTCGAAAAATGGTTAATGCTTTATCAATGATCAACTGAGAATGGTGAATAATTAGGGATCCATGCTAGCATGTGGTCTGGCCATCAGGTCTCGAGTCTTAGTGGTTTTGGAATTAAAAATAGGAGTACCACATACCCACTAACAACTGATACTGCTATGCTTAAATGCTGATTAGTCACTGGCTGATGACTGATATTGGTTTGTAAACAGACTATAATCAATCACCTGTGAATCATCAATGGTAACCATTGACGATTAAAAAATAACGACAATATGGGCATTTTAAATCGTTAATTCATATCACTCATTAATCCGGTCAAAAACTGAAAAATGGGAAACTGCTGGTTAGCCACTCTAACTGATATTGGCTAACCGCAAAACAATGGTCATCCTTGGTTAATGGTCCATCAGGAACGATGGTTCGTAATGAAGCATGGGTACAGTTTGTTTACATTATCACCACCAGCAACCACAAATAGCAAAAAAAGATTGAGTGTTCTTCAAATTAGGGACCCCAAATAGGGACCCTCCAAATCATCCATTCTTGACCATTTAAAATTAATGATAAACCAACCATTGTTGGGGTTCCCTATTTGAGAACCACAATATGCATCGACAGTAGTTTGATATGGCAGGTGTCATGATTATATCCCAGCTGTGGGTACTAGTAGTAGCGAACCCATCACAGCAGCGGGGCTCACTTTTGTGTTAAACAAACCATGAGTTTAAACATATGGATGTAAGCTGTTTACACTTGAAGTCTCTCTCCCTCTCTCTATGTATCTGGATGTGCTTGCACTGAAAAACACCAGTACTTACTGTAATCAAATATAATCAACAACATAGTTTAAGATATTTCTATAGCTACGACTTAAACACAAACACACACACACACACATATATATATATACACAAACATATATTTACACATACATGTCATGGAATACGTGAAACACGCATCTTCTGCGCACAAATAAAATGGTTGTACTTGCTGTGCATTCGCAAATGCACACATAAATATGTAGATCTTTTAAGAACTATACAGAAAATGTGTTTATACATCAAAGAGTTGCGAAATTACATACCGAATAAAATTGAAAAATAAAACCACCAAATAAGAATTGGAGTCATTGGGGGACATCCTTTCAGACAACACACAGCACGTGTATGTGTACACAGTACGTGTATGTGTGTATGTGTACACAGTACGTGTATGTGTGTATGTGTGTGGATGTGTATGTATGTATGTATGTATGTATGTATGTATGTATGTATGCATGGATGGATGGATGGATGGATGGATGGATGGATGGACGGACGGACGGATTGACGGATAGATGGATGTACGGATGTATGGATGCATGGATGAATGTATGCATGTATGCATGTATGCATGTCTGTATGTATGCGAAACAATATAATCAATCTACATGCACATATATATATATATATATGTATGTATGCGAAACAATCTATTTAATTAACATGCACGTATATATAAATATTATATATATATATTCACATATATTTAAATCTACAGTATGCAAATGTTCATATTGAGTTGGGTTGTTGTCAAACCTCATCTGTGATTATGCCACAAAGGAGTGATCTCATTGCACCAAAGTGTAGGTACTGCGGTGCTGCCCTGCGTGGCACCCTCTGTCCATAATGCCGTGGTTGCGTGAAACATCGCCATTGATAGCTGGTGTTCCTTTTGAAAGTAATGATGCTTAATCTCCACGTTAGAGTTTAGCCTGGGACGAGTACCTCCTCATCTCCTACCTCGCGTCCGTGCCCGGTCCTTGTCAATGATGATCACATTTGCCCCTCTCTTTGCTGCCTTGCTGAGGCTACCAGAATGGAAGCCCAGCAATGACATGCAATGACAACAACAGCAGCAATCACAATTTGTTTCTCCCATACATGACATTTCCAACAGTCGCAAGCCACAAGCGATGAAACAGACAAGCCACAAGTCATTTCACCAGGCAAGCGACAAGTTTCAGAGGTGTGCCACTTGCACACTCAATTCAGCTCATCCCTGGTTAGATGATGGACAAATTATCAATAAGCCAGCCAATAATTAGAATAATTAGAATGTACAACCAAATAAGATTGAGGTACATTCCAATCGTTCTAGTCAGTGACTACAGCTCCTGATCATTCACGATTCTTAACCAGTTGTGAGCAGCTGACGACTCGTAGGCACACCAATCGGCCAGCACTAGCACTTTTTCAGCATAATTGACAGTTATCAACCACAGTCAACTGCCATTAGGCACATATCTTTAAAGCCACCATCACTACTAGTAACCATTAGTAGCCATCATCAACCACATCAAACGCCTATCATGAAGCCCTTTTGACCAGATCTAAAGCATACATCCAATACACTCGGACCTTTATCAACAATCATTGGCCACAAACCTGCATGAATCATCAACAACCACATCAAATTACTAGGTTAAATCACAGATTAACCGCCCACATGGTGGTTTCTCAAGCCACACGGGACCCAAGGGATGGTTACATGATTTGAGGGTCCCTGTGACTCGAGAAACACCCGCATCAATCAACAATAGGCAATCAACCGTCGTTAGCGCCATAAATCAAGCGATAGTATTAACAGCTATGAACATGGCCAGGATGGACCAACATTGATCATCACTGCCAATCATAAATCAATACCGGCCATCATCAATCAGCCGTAATTATTCATCTTATATGTTGGATCTCAAGCATCAAAAACCATTGCCATTATCCATCATTAACCATGGGTACCCCGTCAACCATCGTTAACCATCGCTAACCATCCTCATTCAACGTCATGGGTACCCCGGAAGCTCCTGGCCTCGCTCTCCAACACAGGTCAGTCCCAGTGGATCATCAACCCGTCCCGCCTCAATGCTAGCGCACAGCCCTGCTAGGCCGCCACCCACCACGATGACTGGCTCGGCAGCGCAGGCGCTTGCCTCGGCACCGTATGGTGATGCTCAGAGATGGTTCATTCATTTCATTTGGTGGTTGATAATGGCTAGGAATGGTTAATTAGCAATTATTTTCTCTATAATGTGTCGTTGATTCACTAGGGATTGTTGGTAACGCTGACGTTGAATGGTGAATTTGTTGTCAATTCATTGGTGTTAGTGGGTAATAGCGTGTAACAATGGTTAATGTATAGTGATAGTGGCTGATCATAACGAAGTATAATAGTATTTACATAGTGGTATGTTGGTTGATCCACATGCTTAGTGATGATTACTCATGCTTAGTGACAATAGCAGCTGACTTGAAGCGTTAATGATGATAAACAATGATTCTTGTTTGATTAACAGGTATGGTCTATCAAGCCGATGATGGCTCCTATAGCCTACTAGTAATGGCTGATTTGAATTGATAATCATTGTATATCATTGTTACTAATAGTGGCTTTCCATGGTGAATCAACGACTCTCGGCAAAGGTCACACGTGGTTGGTAACCGAAGGATTATTTTGGCAAAGGTCACACGTGGTTAGTAACCGATGGATTATCTTGAATTGATGACTAAACATAATTCTTTCCCACTGATCACTAGTAGTCTTTTTGATGTGGTGGATGTCTCGCACCTTTGTGGGGTTGCAACACCAGGGGTTTCTGGTGCAACACATCTCAGTGCCCCAGTGGGCGGTTGTGAGCGCTAGTGATGTAAAAGCCTAGTTACAAACTGTCCACCTACATGGGGGGGGGGGTTCTCAACATATAGATGGTTTATTGCTGTAGATGGTATTGAACTGGATGGTAACTGGGGGTACCCCTATGACTTTAGAAACACCTACATGGATCTGTGTGGTTTGCATCTTTGCTTCATGAATATGTGGCATAGCCAGAAGGAGGACAATCAGGTTTTCAACAAACAAATAACCCATGACATCTCATGACACAAACACTATCACTACCAGGATCTCCAACAATATCATTGTCAACAGCATCATTCCCACCATCAGTAGCAACAAACACACCAAGAGAACAGAACAAACACACCGACAAATATAACAAGAGATATTACTGACTTGTTCCATTATCATGTCATCTTCACCGGTCGCCTCATTCAAACGAAACATTGTCACTTTGCACAATAGCCTATATAATATATTGCTTGCCCGAAAAGCAACGACGTGTTGATGACAATAAACAATACTGGTATAAGTACCAAACCCGATAAGCAATAATTACCGTCAATATCGCAACAATGAAGCAAAAACATATGGGTTCCATGTGTGGCAAAGCCGTTCACCAAAGAAACTAAACTCCGTTTGCCGGGTAATCTGCAACAGAATATCGCACATACTTCTCGGGTTTGATGAATCACTCAACAAATGAAATCAAACATAGTAAAACATACCAAACATCTAAAACCCGAAAATCCACAGGTCGACCTTCAAATGCCATCCCCTTCACCCCGTTGCCATGCCCACTGGTTGCCCCTGACAAGGCCAGTCTAAGGAGATGCTCCGCCACCAAGGTACCATCACAGGCGCGAGGCTCGGGGTCTTGGCTGCCAGGGCGGGTGCAGCGCGTGCAGCAAAGGTTGCGCAGGCCAACCAGAAGCCGCTGCGGAAGACCCGGGGAAACCGGGCCATTGCTGGAGCCACGATGCAGCCATGAAGAACAGGTCATGGTGTTTGAAATTTGGGGTTTAGGAAATGTGTGTCCAAATCTAGCAACATTGAACACAAATGATGGTGTAGTATTCGTACTTTCGCATTTGTTGGGTTATGTGTACATATTGTGTTCTTTGACAATATACATATGTATTGTGTAAAATGAGCATGTCTTTTGAACAAATACTACGAACAAAAACGAATGGAGATGAAATTGGATTGATTCAAACCATCCTAAAACTTACAGTATTGCAAAAAGAAATCAGTGACTTCAGAGTACTTTTGGGACACCCCTAGACACATCAAAAACAACCATCTGCAAATACTAGTCGGCTAATAATTGTAATGCCAATTCATGCAGAAAACCCGAAGCACTTAGGCACATGCATGGCTGTTTAGATCAGTCGATCTATCAATGGACCGTTGGCCAAGAGGATGGGTGGCATTCCCAGCAGCCACTACTGAGCCTTGTGGTGCCATGTGCCTCACAACAGATGCCGAGAATCATCGTAGTCGCCGGCTCGCGTGGCGCGACAAAGGTCCTGACACTCCAATTTATGGAGGCGATGGATTGTGGTTGGCTGACCCAGTTTAGTCATTGTGATGACAACGATGATGTTGAAGATGATTTGACACGAGATAAACAAATGAAATATGAAATGTAAGATTTGTAAGATATGATAATGGTATATTGGTAAATGATATGATGCGACGACCATGATGATTTTATTGATGGTGATGACGATGACGATGATGATGATGATGATGATGATGACGATGAAGATGATGATGATGATGATGATGATGATGATGATGATGATGATGATGATGATGATGATGATGAAAACTAATTGCCCGTTTTGGAATTGGATTCCATTGGGGCCATAGCAATTTCGTGGCAGTTTCCACATGGGGATGTTCATCTACCACCGGCTGCTGGCGCATATTGACCCAGAGCCATAATATGAACCATTGTTACTGACAAAATTAACAATGGTTATGAACCATTTTCTGGCATATATAACCATCATGCACTATGGTAGCAGTAGGTAACTAGAGTTCAGGTCAATTCAGCAGGTAACTACTATGCAAATGGTAGATACAACTATGGCACCAGGAATAACTCCGATAGAACCATGGATCACTACCCTGTATTTGGTTTATACAAGGTGGGCCCCCCCCGTTACAACTTGCTTGACCAGTAGTTACCCTAGTTATAAACCAACTTTGCCATCATAACTAGGGTAAAGTTAGACTTTGTTACCCCTAGCTAGAACTTGAACTAGTAGTCACCCTAGTTATCATGGGGGCCCAGGTCCATTGTAAACACAAGCCGCGCCTGGTCCACATTGCAGCGGTTCGCTTCCAATCGCTTCGGCTGGAATTGGCGCAGCCCGTGGCCCAAAATGTGCGTCAGTTCCCTGGCAGGGACCACGTGGATTACAATCTTTACAACCATGGTTGAGTGAATAGGAATGATTGATACTGATTCAATAATATAACATTGGGTGATACTGATCAATGATCATCATCACAGGTTTAATAATCATAACATTGGTTGATACTGATCAATGATGATGAATCATATTGGTTAACTACAGGATGTGACCATCGCTATAAACGCTGTAGCCAGTAGCTTAGCCTGCACATCCACGCAGGCTACACAGCCTGCTGTCATAACGACCATCGTGATTGATTTGATGCTTCTTGGAATCAATAAATCAAGATAATCCCAAAAAAATAAATCATTCCACCATTTTAGAATTAATAAATCAACGGAATCATAGAAGCAAACATGCACAACAAATGAACTGCTACCATTCATCATTAAAACAAATGCAATTAATACCATTTGGTGGTTTCTCAAAATAGGGTACCCTAAAAATGCATGGTCTATTACTTTAAATGGTTTATATTGGATGATTTGAAGGTACCCCTATTTTGAGAAACCACCATTTGGGCACTCTTGGGCCGGGCCCCACTCCTGGCTCCCTGAAAGGTACAGCCCCGGCGACCTCTCCGAACCATCCAATCGGGCCTGGCTGCGCTCGCAGCCTCACGCTGCGAATCTGAGTCGCCTTGGGGGGACCAGTTTGGCCAGTGGATTTACGGGACCAACTTGGCTTTTATAAATGATCAATAGTTGACCTATATATATATATACATATATATATATATATATATATATATAGTGATGAATAGTTAGTTAGTATCAATAGTTAATTAAATCATTATATATAGGCTAAGACTGATTAAATAGTTAATTTACAATGATTAATAGTTTCATTACTGGTTCACAATGATTAGTGTAATGAGATGATTAATGATGATTAGTATAATTAGATGATTCATACTAATTAGTATCTTTAATCATTAGTTTATAATAATGGTTTTAAGTTATAATGATTACATGTAATCATTCATGATGGTTCATTAAATGATTCTGATTGAATTGTACCTATCAATCATATTCAATCATCATACTTTAGGTACTACCAACTGGACGATAATTATAGTGGATTGTACCTGTTGACAATGGTTGCTCATAGGGGATAATGATCAACAATAATGATGACATATCACTGATTGGTGGTTGAACCACCTCTATGGTGGTTACTTCGGGGACCATATGGCGAGCTGGGTCAAGCAGTTCATCACCCGACGAATGGGGAATAATCACCAACAATAATTGGGAAAACACGGGTTTGTGATGGCGGAACGAGGGGTACAGGGGGAACGAGGAGTACAGGTTGAACTAAGCCATAGCCATATGGTTATACACTAATTATAGTTTTTTATGACTGGGTACGGGTACGTGTGAAACTACAATTAGTAGCTAGGGTTGCTAGATGTTACTAGGGTGACCACGTTGTTGATTAATAGCTTGGAAACTAGGAAAGCGACCTTGATACCTATGATAACTAGGAATCGCTGACAGTTCGGGACCCATTGTATGGATTTAGCCCAACATGACCATGACTTGACAAATAGTGACGTACAGTCGGGTTCATTGAGCTACAAGGTGTGGCCCCCTGGTCCGCTTAGTTGGTTCATAATCAAGGTAACTCCCAGGTTTGGCATGTACCTATATACAGCTTATAATCATATCTAAATCTAAATCTGAAGCTATATCTCTATCTATCTATCTACCTATCCGTAAACATATATCTAGATATCTATATATATATACATATTTCAAAACATAAATATATATATATATATATATAGAAACAGAAATATATTAATACAAATAAAACATAACAGTAACAAATAATGATAATAATAGTATTGACATGTGCACATAAACAATTTTAATAAGCTACACTTAAATGGCTTGTTAACCAATTCAAAACTAGTTGGGTGGGACCCACCTTGTCTTGATGTATAACAACTTGGTGGTGCTTCAAGTGGCACCCCAGCTGTCAACCAGTGGCAGCTGGGCTCAGGGCTGAACATTGGAACTTTTACCGTGGCTATGGCCCTGTTTCTTCATCAATCCCATAGTAAATGAGGGTTATGTTTATCAGTTGAACTTGCATCAATCATTCACCCTTACTTGCATCATTGCCCTCACTGATGTTGATGCTGATGATGTGAAAGGTTCTCAATGATGCTAATGAGTACCCATCATTTAAGCATCACTAGCATCAATTGAACACCAGCCCAAAAGGTCTCACAATCCCTGAGCCATTCAATGATTAGCAAACATTACATATTCCATTATTGATCATTATTAGTTGTGCTGTGATGGCCGACTGTGTTCAGTTTTTTGTTTTTGTTCGCATCCAAAAGTCCTCTAGCAAAAAGATTAAAATAATCTAGCAATAAACTTCTCGTCAGAACTATTGCATCTTCGGCAGTGCCATTATTTGTGGATTGATGCAAACCTGTCAGACCAAGTTGTAAAGATCCTCCCTGTAGTTATAACTTGGTTTGTATGGCATTGAATGGTACTTACATCAACCATAACGAACTACGAGATTAGTAGTTACCCAAGTGAACTAATATCAACCAAACTAATAATTTACTTATATCACCCATAACTACTTAGTAGTTACCCAAGTTATAACCCAACGGCTATAACTGGTGAACGGGCCCCACCTTGTACCGTCCGTGTTGAAATCTTCCCATTGCTTCACGGACTTCTCTGCAACTCTGAGTGGGTCCCTGTCATCTTCTCCAGTCGCAAGCATCCAGTCTTCATGGGAATGAACTGTTACAATTCATAAGTTTGAACCAGCTTGAAATGCCATGGTTGTGGTTGATTTATGAACTAACGGTTGATTTATGGTTATTGCAATGAGCGATCGCTAGTTGCCGGTTTCTCAATATTGTTGATGATTTGGGGATACCCTGTTTTTGAGAAACACCTAATTGAACATTAGCTAACAACCATCGTAACAATAAGAATAAATCAATCATTAATTCAATATGAAACACCTATTTGTTAACCATGAATTGCCCATCTATTAACCATTATGACTCAAAGTCAAACACAATTCAGCATGAGTAGTTTACCCTTACGAACCATATCATCCACAATGAATTCACCATTACCAATATGTTCATCTTTACCCATCAAACATCAAATATCAACACCATCAAATCGTTTGACCATGTTTGACCATCAAACACCCAACATTAAAAAGGAGAATGAATTCAACATTACCATGAAGTATGCCCATGAGCACTATCAATGCATCATTTCACATCACTTAGCCATCATTAGCTAGTTCACCAGGAACCTCTGAACTTTTGTTGATCAGCATTTGGTGAACGAACCTTCCTGGTAGCTCCAAACTGCTCCCCCTCTTTGATGGCATATATGGGAATTTCTTCAAATTAGGAGCCTCAAGAACGACTCGTTTATTACTAAAAATGATTACTATTTGGATGATTTGGAGGTTCCCCCATTTTCCAAAACCACCGTATGGGTACCTGTGGCTCCTGGCCTTGCTCCCTCCCACTCGACAGCCAGCCATCTGTTGCTCATCAACCCATCCTGCAACGATTCACTCAGCGTTGCCACGTGACTGCATTCCGGGCTCGGTGCAGCTGCAGGTGATGGGACCTGCAAAACGCCAGCGCAGGTTCCATGGTGTGCATGGGCTGATGTTTAGTGGATGGTCAATGGTTGATATATACAGTCAAGTGATGGTCAAGTGATGGTGAATAAATGTTGACTGATGATGATTGTCAAGTGATGCTAAAGTGCTATATTCATAAGTGATGATAACTGATGGTTAAGTGATGATCAAGTGATGGTCAAGTCATGGTTCAGTGATGGTCAAGTCATGGTTAATGAATGTTAATGATGGTCAAGTGATGGTTACGTGCTGGTTCATGGTATCCTGGTAACGATCCTCCACTCATAAGGGCAGCAACCGCTGGCATCAGTTCCCACAGCCATGGTGCAAAACATGGCAACCCATCAAGACAAGAACCAGCCTTGACGCAACAACTCAGGGCCAAGCCCCTCACCTACCTCTTCACCTGGTCATCACCAACCACCTTGCTCATCCCCACCCACCAACCACCTTGCTCATCACCACCCATGAATCACCTTGGTCATCATCACCCACCACCTTGGTCATCACCCATTCACCGACCACCCACGCATGAACCACCTGACCAGCTCCTCACCGGGCCTTGCGCACAGCAGCGTCGCTCCCGCAAATCTCGACGTCGCACCGCAGCAGTGAGGCACCCATGGCCAGTGCGAGCCAACCATGGCACAGAAGACGGCGACCCGGGGTGACCCCAAGGCGATGGTAGCAAGGTCTAGGAAATGTCATCAATGCTTCAATGGATGGTAAACCAGCACTTAATGGATGGCTCACCAAAACTCAATAGATGCTTAATTAAGAATGAATGGATGGTTCATCAAGGCTTGATGGATGCTTAATGTTCAGTGATAAGTTGATAATGGCTAATTAGTATCGTTGATTGATGCTTGATAATGGTGGCTCACAGTGGATAATGGTGGCCAATGATGGCTAATTGTGAGAATCGAGTTGATTCCAGGTGTGTCGACAATTACTGGCGATTGAAAGAGGCTATGGTGATTGGTGCAGGTACCAGATATGTCCTTTAAAGGATGCAGTGAACTACCTTTCGAAACTTGAACATATGCACATGTTATATAGATATATATATATATATATATGGCTGTGGGTCAAAACCCCGTGCTCCTGGGTTCCCCATCATTAACCGGGAATTTCCTGACTATTGTTGGTGAACTTGTCCCCCATTATTTCATTGATTAATATTGACCCATGGCCATATATAGCTGGATATAGCTGGTGTATCCCCTATGGTTGTTCCTTGTTATCTCCTATCATGAATCATGAACGTAATCGTCCGCAATCTTTTTGCGCGGCAAATTCACTCCCTTCGCAGTGAATGTGAAACTTCCTTGGAAAGATTTTGTTTAAATATTTAAGGGCAGCTGGAACATATAATATTCTACACAAAAAATCATGATGCAAAACTGATTGGGTTCCAATTCGCAAAAATCCCTTGATTCCATAGGGAATGTTGCCGCAACATCAGCTAGCAAATTTCTCCCCAACCATTGTGGGTGAACCTTTCTCAAATGCCCCGTCAGCAAATTGACAAACATAGATGACCCAATTCTTGAACATGATTGGTTTCACTATCTATCTGATTTATGGTCCCAAATTAGGTTGTGATTGCCAGAAACTCTTTACAGAACCCCTATGGACACACATTTTTCATGAACTCCAAGTTCTGTATTGGTATGTTGAATATTTCCTAAGATTTACCTCCAAAATGGACCAGTTTTGAACAGACATATACCAACAAAAATAGACATCCATCGACTGCAATAACGCGTGTAGTATCCAGTCAACACAATGTGACGGTTTCTCGAATTAGGGTCCCATCATCCAATCTTAAACGTTTATAGTAGTAAACCAACCATAATTTGGGGCGAAAACAACCTGGCCGAAGTCAAACCCTCAAGTGAAAAATTTTGAGGTTCGCTATGGCGTTTATAGTTGTAAGCTAACCATGTTTTGGGTTTCCAATTTGGTTTCAAGACCCAGCTGCGTTACGTTGATTCCAACCACCCGGTGCTGGCGCTGGGCCAACTGCCTAGGCCCAAAAGCTCAGCGAAGGTAGCTGCGGCGCCACCGGACATCAGCACCCATCAAAAACCATTGAATTGATGATCCGAGTTGGGCTATAATTAAATAATGATTGTCATAGTAGAAAAAAATACAAATATCTAGTACATGGTATGTGGGTTGCTGAACTGATAGTTATATACTATAGTGATAATTAAACAATGATAATTATTTAGTGTAGTGATAATTATATAGTATATAGTTCTAGAGTAATGATAGTTATGTAATGTGGTGCTAGTTAGGATAATGAGATGATCCAGCTGTTATATACGCATAGTAATACTTGTCGTCGAATTGTAATCATCAGAAAATCCAATGAAATCCGATGTTTTACAAGTTTATGGTCGAGTTTTGTACATATGCATGTTTCTCAAAATAAGGGACCCCCAAATCATTTTTTAATCATTGCTATAGAAATAGGCCAACCATTCTTTGGGTGTCCCTGTTTTGAGAAATCCTCATATCATACTTACAATGAAGAAAATTATAATCGTCAGGAAACCCAATGATTTGTACAAGTTTATGCTAGCGGGTGAAAAACCGCGCGCGTAGTCGTTGCGATTTTGATACATAATGATTTCACGTTGAAGGATGGTGTGGGTTGGGTGGGTTGGGTGGGGGGGTGGGGTGATGTTGACGTTCATGTTAACTGGCACGCCAGGTTGGTGCTACGTGAGGGATGGGGTTGGTGAGGTGGGGTGGGTGGGAGGTGGGGTGATGGTGACGTTCATGTTAGCTGGCACACCGGGTTGATGCTACGTGAAGGATGGGGTGGGTGGGGGGGGGGGTGATGTTGACGTTCATGTGATGTGGGTGGGGGGGTGGGGTGATGTTGACGTTCATGTTAACTTGCGCACCACGTTGATGCTACGTGAAGGGTGGGCTGGGTTGCGTCGGGGGTGAAGTGATGTTGACATTCATGTTAACTTGCACACCCCGGGGATGCTATGTGAAGGATGGTGTGATCACAGATGGAGCACCGTGCTACCCCAAGTTGAGCAAAGAACATGATCCATTGTAACCACAGTCAGGGGACGTTCTGTGTTCGAAAGCGAAAAGTTGGGGCACCGTTTTGATGCAAACGGGTGGCGCAAATGGCTGCTGGAAGATTGCCAAAGCCTCCGTGTCCAACTCCATGCTCACACGCCGCAATGGACTGGTTAATCCTCAGTTAATGCAAATCATCCGTGTCTGGCAGTGGAGATGGCATAAAAATGCCAAATGTGCTCTGACTACAACGGGCGCGGCTTTGCAGAAGCGTTTGCACGGCTAGCTGCTAGCAAGAAAAAACAAGCACACCTGCAAGATGAGATTTTGCTGCAAAAACCAACCTGGAAGAAAAACGAACTTATAAATTCCCCAGGAAAAAAAAACAGAAAGTTCAAGAAAAATATCGTCACGGCGCCACAGCGCCAGACACGTTTTCGTAAAAAAAACCGCTAAAACGCTAGCGCGGTTACCCATCCGCCGGGAAGTTTATGGTGATCATGAACATGTTTGTTCATGGGATACGAAACCTGAGTGTTTGGTTCTCAATCATTAATGTTAAGTAGCAACTGTTTGGCAAACCCGCAGACTGAGTATTGAATAGGAAGGTCCTCTTGATAGTCACGTGTTTGATCCGTTGAAGGTTGTGAA
This sequence comes from Symbiodinium kawagutii, assembly GCA_009767595.1. NCBI lineage: Eukaryota > Dinophyceae > Suessiales > Symbiodiniaceae > Symbiodinium > Symbiodinium kawagutii. The sequence goes on along the minus strand of VSDK01028396.1, from coordinate 724,426 downwards.
AACGGTGCATGGACTGGCAAAGCTGAGCATCAGCATTACATCACCAGAGGCACCAGTCAAGCTGTCGGGATACGAACCAATAGCCAGTGTTTGGATGATACACATTACAACATGTTACAACATGTTACTTCTCTTGTATGATTCTGTATGATTGGTACGCATTACTACCACATGTTACCACATGTTGCAACATGCTATGGCAGGGCTCATGACATGTCCAACCAGGCACCGACCGGCCCCTGCCAATCGCAGGGAAAGCGAGGTGGGGCGACGTCGTCGGAGAACCCCCAGATAGATGAGCTGTTGTACTTACCACGTGGAAACCACATGTAACGACATATGTACATAGGTCAGGTTTGAATATAGTTGAATGTATTGTTGCTTCTTCGAATCATCGTTTTAATAATTTAGATCTATAGTTAGTATCATGCATTCTTTCTGCAGCAGTCTCTATCTGAAGGGTACCGCATTCAACCCACCACACATCACCACACATGTTTTTGAAGAACATTGGAAACTGGCCACCGTCGATGACTGACAAGTCAACATCTCAACATACTATTCTGGTCATTTACAGGTTGATGAGGATGGTTGGTGGGAAATTTTTCAGGGAACCAAAGAACCCCCTATACTTGGTGGCTAAAATCAGCATCTCCAACGTAGATTCTTCCATCAACCACCCTAAGTGATCTATGTTCACCAGGGTAATGACCCACAGCCACGGTTCCGCCAAGTGATATGGTTGTGGGTCAATATTATCCATCCAGAAAAAAAACAAGGTGGACGTCCCATCACAGACTGCTTTGGTCATTTGGGGATGTTCAGGAGGGGTACAGGGTATCGACCCACAGCCAGATGTCAAGAACACTCCACAACTGCTGATTTTGTCAGCCCCAAGAGTACGGTGGCCAGTCCCAGTTCCTTTGCACGCCGTCTTCCAAAAAGTTTGTAGCCGCAAAAAACCGGAGAAGATTGGTGATCCACCACAGGGGTATGAATAAACCTCCAGCAGTTTCATCGGAACCGCTGGTGTAGGTTCTTCATGTGGTTTACCTCATATAATCCTTGGATATCCTTGGTACCAGCATCGAGACTTCCCCCTGGGTGGCTTGCCCTACTGTTCATGGCATCCAATCACAGCTGCTTGAAATCGCTGCCACAGGAGAAGCAACGCGCTTCATCGCCTGACTTTAGGATGTCTTACAGCCTTCATTGGCGGTTCACAGCCTTCATTCCCCACAGCTGTGGAGGTACAGTAACAAGAAATGCAAAACAAAAACTCAGTATATTGGTAGGAATGTTCGGCTAGGAATTCGCAGTTGTACAGATCTTCCAAAAGACTAGGCTCCGCTTTTCAAATCGAAAACACCCCGAAAACAATCAAACAACAGGGCATTGGTCGCAATCCTCTGAGCCAATTCGTTCTAGTTAAATTTCAAGCTTCACGAATTGGAGCCATTTTGAGTCATGTTGAATATTAAAGCCGCACAGTGAAGTCATGTGCAATCATGGGCAGTCTTTGGCGTACGCCGTGGTCAAATCGCATCTGCTTGTCAATCGTGATGAGCCAGCGATCGGCCATCATGTCCCAGATACTCCATGTATGGTATATTCACCTGCATTTTCCTATAAAATGACCCAAATGTAGGTAAATCATGGTAAATAATGATGTTGGTAACATTGGTGATCAGTTGGCATGTCTACACTTTTCCCATTCACGAGCTTTGGAATGCGAAACTAGGAAAAGGGAAAGCGTATCATGACTTTCTATTCTTCCCTGGTTGTTCATCGCACCTCTGGAAAAATCACTAAACTTTACATATATAAATATATATATATTTAAATATTTATACACAAAAAATATATAAATGGCTTCTGCAAACTTATGTTACTTCACATCGTCCACTCAACCGCATTCAGAGGCTCCCTGTGTCCACATTGTTGGCTGGTCAATAAACTAGTCGCCTTTGCGCAACAAGAAAAGGACATCAGCAACGCATCTACAACAACAACAACAACAACAACAACAACAACAACAACAACAACAACAACAACAACAACAACAACAACAGCAACCACGACCACAACAACAACGACAACAACAACAACGACAACAACAACAACAACAACAACAACAACAACACGTAGCAAATACTAAGATAAGCAACCAAGGGCAACATTCATCAACGAAAATAATTAAACAAAATACTTCTATAACAATGAACAGCAACTATAATGTACAACAAAAAACAACAACTGCCAAAACAAACAATAACAAACAAAAAACAACAACCAACCAACAAACAAACAGAACAACAATAACAACAACGACAGCAACAACAACGACAACAACAACACGTAACAAATACTAAGATAAGCAACCAAGGGCAACATTGATTTACAAAAATAATTGAACAAAATACTTCAATAACAATGAACAGCAACTATAATGTACAACAAGAAAACAACAACTGCAAAAAAAAAAACAAACAATAACAAACAAACAACAACAACAAACCTACAAGAACAACAGCAGCAACAACGACAACATCAACAACAACGACAACGGCAATAATCAACAACAACAACAACAACAACAACAACAACAACAACAGCAACCACGACCACAACAACAACGACAACAACAACAACAACAACACGTAGCAAATACTAAGATAAGCAACCAAGGGCAACATTCATCAACGAAAATAATGAAACAAAATACTTCTATAACAATGAACAGCAACTATAATGCACAACAAAAAACAACAACTGCCAAAACAAACAATAACAAACAAAAAACAACAACCAACCAACAAACAAACAGAACAACAATAACAACAACGACAGCAACAACGACAACAACAACACGTAACAAATACTAAGATAAGCAACCAAGGGCAACATTGATTTACGAAAATAATTGAACAAAATACTTCAATAACAATGAACAGCAACTATAATGTACAACAAGAAAACAACAACTGCAAAAAAAAACAAACAATAACAAACAAACAACAACAAACCTACAAGAACAACAGCAGCAACAACGACAACATCAACAACAACGACAACGGCAATAATTAACAACAACAACAACAACAACAACAACAACAACAACAACAACAACAACAACAACAACAACTCATCACGTTCACTCGCATCAACAAACAACAAGGACAACAACAGCAACAGCCACAACCTTGGCAGCATTTACACAACCAACTGGTGCAGTTGCAGGATAATATGATACAATATTAACAAGATATCCAGCAAAGCACTGACTGAGGGTTTCTCAAGCTACGGGGGAACCCCCAAATGGTTGGATTAATCATTATGGTTAATAAAGGAAGATAACTGGGGGTACCCCAACTTGCCTTGCGAAAAAACAGCAACTCATTTTCCTGGAGTGGCAACACCATCATTCATGGAGGGAATACTATTGGTTCTCAAAATAGGGAGCCCGCAAAATGATTGTACGTATATTATCACTCGGAAATGATTTCTTTTGGATGATTTGGGGGCACCCATATTTTTAGAAACTGAGAAGTACCATGTAGAGCCGGAAAAGGAATGGTGCAAACAAAAAGGATTCAAAGCAACTAAGAACTTGTAGCCTTATTTGAACTGTCCCACATCTCAACGGTAAGTCGGTCCAACTGAAGCAATTAAGCAAAACAAGGCAGGTAATTCTTCTGTTCAAAAGGTCAATGTTGAACAAATACCTTGGTATCAGCTAGTTAAGCAAAACAAGGCAGGTAATTCTTCTGTTCAAAAGGTCAATGTTGAACACATAATGGCTTTGGACCAAAGTGGCAAATCTGCAATTGGTACAACTTGTAAATGGGTTTGCCATTATAATGCAGAATTGTTCCAATCAATGTGATCAGGTTACCCATTGAGCAGTGTTCTGGTTCATGTAAAAGAAGGGCAGTGCTAGAATAAAAACCTGCTCGGGGTTCCCCCCTAAAATTGTACTGAATTAACCAATCATCCCAAATATTGCAAACATAAAACATGTTCAACACCACCAACCAACCATACATGAGTGGCTTAATAAGAAAACCTTTCAATGGGAGCCACCAGCTGCCATTGCCGAACTGTAACTGGCCTGGCTCTTCCCAAAGTGACACCACCAATGTAGCGAATCAAATTAAGAGTTTCCCAAACACATGGTGAGCTGATCAACCAGCAATGGAGATGATATCATCATCCACACCATACAAAAAGGCAATGATCGCGAACAGAAACGATCTCGACCGTTCTGTTTTTGCCACGATCGACCTCAGAACCACACTGTCTACTTCCATGCTAACCAGCAAACAGCCATGCTAACCAGCAAACAGCCAGTGATGGTCAAGCTAAACAGTTGACAGGCAAAGCTCACTGAACAGAATTTCTCCAGCATGAATTGGTGACTTTCACTTGACCTTCGGATGGCTTCTTCCTGATCGATCTACGGATTTTTCCAAGCTTCCAAGCTAATGGTGGCTTGAAGAGTTTGGCAATGCGGACAGCAGACCTGGAATGGACTTTGATAACATGGACAGAACATGCAGGTTTCCATGATTTGCTTTCAAGGTTGGTGAACATCCGATAAGAGACCTTAATCAGCGCTCATCATAATCACTTTTGATTTGCTTTTTTCCCCACATTGGTGCCCAAAAGTGCCACAACCACGAATCTCAAGTTTTGACCATGACGCACATTGGGAACCGCACGGGTACCCAATCCCATAGCCACGCGATGGGCCGCACTCCATGCGATCTCAGCGTGGTTAAGGGACCAAGGAAAAGCCCATCGTAGATTCCTGGCAACTCCATCTTGGAGCCCGAAACCTTTGAAGTTCATTGTTCTTGGGACCTTAAAAGGATATATATATATATACATAAATTACATAAATAAAAAAAAAAATATATATATATATATATCTAAATATAAATATATATATATATAGATATATATATATATAAATATATATATATATATATAAATCTAAATATATATATATATATATAATATATAAAAATAAAAAAAATATATATATATATATAATATTGATTTAGATATAGATATAGATACTTAGCTTCAGGTCGCCAACATCCTTTTATTTGAATTTCACCACCTTAAACTTATACAAAAGGTGCTTCATACCATTTCCTAAAATCTTCTATCAGCGTTGTATTCTCGGTGGTACACTAGACCTGAGAATTCATGGTGGCTACTCCGAAGGGTCCGCGGTGAAATAGTCATTGCGATCGTATCCACATGTCAAGCGAAAGGTCCTTGATGTTCATTGACACTTGATTCAATCAACCTCAGCTCTGGACGAGTCATAACTTATGAATGTTTCTTTGAGAATCCCGCAGTCGGGGAACGAACAAACACTGACTACATGTGGAGGTGCAAACATATACTATGTATATACATATATATCACCAAAACGAGGGGAATCCATCCATGATCATCCAGGATTGATCATCCGCTAATGTACATTGTTATGATATAATATGCATTACACTAAAATATTTTGCAAAGTCCTTCATGATCACATGACAAACACATACAAGCACCACATCCATGCTTCGAGTTTGCCTGGAATCTCTTCCGCAAATGCAGTCGTAGCACAACGACCAACCACGAGTTGCTGAGACAACAAGCACGACATTTTTTGGCGTTGCCGCAAACATCAATTTGCCCCACGTGTTTTACCAAACATTCAAAACCGAATTCGAGTTTCAAGTGATTTCAACATTACGGTCGGTTTTGATCCTTTAGGATTATATGATCCTTATCAACCATCATCAGCAATGTCTGACCATTGTTGCCCCAGAGTGACCCTAAATATCAAGCATATCTAGCCATCAGCAACCATCATTCACCATTGTTGACCATACCATTTTTCAAGTACACAAATCAACAAGCAACAGTTATTGATTAAGTGCACCCCACCAAGTACACCCCACCAAATGAGTTGGCTTATGTTTTTTGTCCACATCCATATCGAAAAACACTTCTCATAAACATTCATGAACCACAATACATCTATTCCTGCCCAACCTTGGTCTTAAAGAACCTGCATTGAAGCAACTGTCTTCAAGCAACTTATTGAATTTGATGCTTGGTGACATTGCATCACTCGCCCCCAGCTCGAGGGCATCAGGGGTAGCAGTGGATGTTTCATCACCGAGTCATGGGGGTTTCTCAAGCCAGAGGGGTGCCCCTGGTTTATTAAGATGATTGATATGAAGGATGATTTGGGGGTACTATACCCCTATTTTGAGAAAGAGCCATATCAGCTACCAACCGAGAACTTGTAATATACCGCTCAAAGTCTTGTAGCCTGGTGTAGCATGTACATCTCAAATCCCTCGCACAAATTCTTAACAATTCATCGCCTATTACTGACCAGTTTCAACCATGAGTACTCATCATTACAAACCATCATCAACCATCACTTCACCATGACATGCCATTGTTGCCAGCGCCCATAGTTGTTACTCACCAATGAACACTAATGCACTCAACAGTAAGCACTACATGGGTGTTTCTCAAGTCAATGGGGCCTTTAGTCTGGCTTGGATGATCCATGGGTGCTTAAATAATGGTTTCTCGTAAAAATGGAGACCCCCAAATCATCCAGTATCAACCATTTATAGTCGTAATTTACGACTATCCATGTTTGGAGCCGTGCGCACTGCTGCAGATCCAAAGCAGCTAAGCCAGGACTAGCAGAAAGATATCCATCCATTTTTTGGCTTCCCACATTTCAGACCCACTCCCGGTGGCTCGTGGTCGCTGTGAACGCCTGGGGGAAGAGGGGATCCGAAGTACGCCGGGCCGCCTCCAGCACTGTAGTGAGGTCCCAGGAGATAGGAGCTGACACCTCAGTGACCTGTTTCTGGTGGATGTTCTTCCATGATGGAGCCCTTCTCGAAGTCCAAGTAGAAGAATGAAACAGGATGAATGAAACAGGATGAATGAAACCGGATGAATGAAGCAAAATGGATGGTAGAACGATGGAACAGCGCTGGTTTCCTTCAATGGATGATGGTTCTTGACCTCAACCAAGGGTTGATACGAGCTGTCGCCCCGATTTCCAACCATGGCCCAAGTCAAGAGGGGAATGGGTGTTCTATTCACAGGTGACATGGTGATTGCCGCGATCCGCTGTTAAGGACATGTTGAACCCATTACTGCGAGATCCAGGTTGTTTATAATCTCCCTACACCTGATGGCGAATGACTAGATATGGTGGAAGTAGGGTAGTTCTTTGATATATGGATTTCCCATTGCAAGATTGTAAGCCATCATCAGCCACAATCACCTTTCAATAGTTCTTAGCAATAAGATTAATAATTACGTCCCCAGCAATTGGCAATGTCTTTTTTTGACATCACTCCTCTTACTACGTTACTACATCTGGCAGTGACGGTTGAGCGAAAAAAAAGTTGACAGTGGCTAATTGACTAAATTTTCACTCATCAGCGATCAGACCTTATTACGTTGTATGGGTTACGTTGCATGGTTTGTCCGTCGCGTCTGGCTCTTGTAACTCCATGGTGTGTCTGGTAGATTTAACAAAACTCAGAGCGTTCTTGGCGATGGTTTGTCCATGACTGGGGGCAGGACTAAGTCGAAAAGTCTACAGTGTCGACATCAGACGTGATGATTTTGCATTGCTTGGTTGTAGCATATTATTTTCGAGATATACATGGGTATTTCTCAAAACAGGGATATCCCTAAATCAAATTATAAATCCTTTATCACCCAGCTGTGGTAACAAAACCAGCTATGGTAATAAACCCAGCTATGGTAATAAACGAACCAATCCTAAGAAACCACCACTATATGTCCACTTCCGCCTTTGGAAATCCTGGGACGGTCACGCTGGAGGACTTCAGGACCGACGTTTGCAAATGGTGGGTTTCCACCAGTGAATGAGCTGCTACTGGGGAAGTGAGCTGCTGATGTTAGATCCGTATCAACCGCTGACTATGTTGACCTATGATTAATCAGCGCTTATACCATGTATCAATTAATAGCTATATGTATGCCTACTAACTCAATTAATAGCTATATGTATGACTACCAACTACTACCCATGATTCGTTTGGTTAATAACTATGTTGACCGTATCGATTATACCCTGAATAGAGCTTTATTTGAGGGTGAAGAAGGGGGGGTATTAATCAAAGGTGGACATTACCAGTTTGACCATGAAGAGCTGGGTGATTTACCAACCCATATTACACATATGATATGATCTACCAGTCCCGCACATGCAACTCCAACCCAAATTATCACAAGTGTGCGACTCATTCAGGTTCAATTCTAAGGTGTCACGCATATTGACACAAAACATCAAGAAATCGTAGGTCTGAAGGTGCATGCACCAGTGTCATTGTAGCTTTGTTTGATGTTTTTGTTGCTGTCCCCAGAATGGTGTTTTTTTCATGCTTTACACTGCAGTGTTTTGTGACGTCTAGTTTGTTGATTCTTCGAACAGCTCGGGTAGACTTCTATACTTCGTTCATCCGGCGGGTCCCTAAGTACTTTGTACTCCAGGAAATAACCATAGCAGGGTAACTGTTGGGTTGTCATAGGTATTGTGGTATAATCCGGGTTGTACTTCAAACGATCCAGCTCAAACCTTGAAAGTCCCCATCTCAGCAATGCAAATCACACAATGCAGAGCGTTTCCATGTTCTTGCTCACATATCACCCGACGATGAAACAGGCTGAGACCAACTAGCAGCTGCTTGGCAAGGATTGAAAAACGCCCAGTACTGCCAACCTATTCACTGGTTGGCGGCGGTTTCAACCCCTATGAAACATATTAACCAACCATTTGCTAATAATTCTTGGGAAAATAAAACGTGTTTGAAACCACCAGCCGGTTCATTCCCAAGACCAAATATGCAATGAAACATGACCTCCAGATGCAACCCTAAAACTCTAATTTCTAATTCATGGTCAAAACCCATCCCCAAAAAATCACAAAAACAAAACAACTAAGTGAGTGGGCAGGATCCGCCACCCAATACCCAAGTTTGTGACTGGATCACCCAGTGCAGATCGGTATGTCAACTCACGTCCCGTCAAGCTGAAGCGTTGTGCTACGCGACCCCTGCTGGTGCAGAGACCTTCGTCTCAAGTACGAGCTGGACGTGACCTTTTTCGGGGGAGAAAGGTGAGAAGTTGGGGGAGGTTTTCAAAATAGTAAACGGTGAAATGTGAGATCTAGAGATCTAGGGGAGATCTATGGGAGATGCATCGATCACCCAAATATCATTAGATGTTTATAAGGCAATTATAGAATGTTCATGATAGGGCTTAATGATTGGGATCATCACTAACAAACTGATGGTTAAACAACTAGTATCTGCGGCCGGCGGTTCTCAATTCAAAGGGGTACCCGGGTACCCCACAAATAAATGGTTTGTTACACAAAATTATTTATATTAGATGATTTGGGGGTACCCCTGTTTTGAGAAACCACCATATGTGAGAAACAAACAAGAACTCCAAAGCACCAATGATTTTCCTCTTGACTAGGGACACCCACCAATTGTATGTTTTTCTCCTGAAGAATGTTCCCCCATGTGTCTGCGTTTTCCATTGAAAAAAACATATATTTAACTTAATTCCGAATACATCTTTTATAGACTTGCCCAACTGAAGCAGAATGGGTCAAGCTCGAAACCGGTCGCGAAAAGCACAGCAGCGTTCACCGGGCTCATGCCGGCGCGAAAGGCGACACCATGCGACACCCTGGCACCATTCGGTGGGAAGGTGCCCTCATCTGATAAAATTTCATGGATTGCCTCCAGTCAAGGTGAGAAATCCAGGCATTTCACGTGGCTGCGCTCACATAGATTCACAAAGATCAGCCGTAAACGTGGGGAAATGGGCATCCCAAAAAGTATTAATTGATTTTTGGGGTCACAGCATGACCACGTGCCCCCAAGGCCCCCCAGCAAATCCTCACATGTAAAGATTCCAAGCCAAAACCAAGGTTTGCAGGGGTTTGATACTGGAGGGGAAGTATGGGAATAAACATATTTTGAAGATGTGAGCCTGATTTGATCATTCTTTTCAGCATGTAGCCGGCCTGAGTGAAATAGCAATGTTGCTTTATTTCAACAATCTAAGCCCACTGACTATGGACCATGGGCCTACTTGGACCTAGTTACTTGGGCCAACTTGATCTTATTCATAGCTTCTGCTTGGCGGTTTCAACCCGCATGAAAAATATGTGTGTCAACCAACCATTTGTTAATAAGTATTATAGAAAAAAACATGTTCAAAAACAACCAACATGACCAATGACTTACTGACCATAGGAATAATAACGCCAGTATGGGTGCGTTATGTGCTCCTCCGATGAAAGCCCTGAAGTCCACAGGTCTTTCCCTTCTGGAGGCTCACCGTTACTATGGTCCCAGTCATACAAGGCCAATGGTTCTTAACGGTCACTTGTCGATTGTTCATTTGTGATCAACTCAACATTGGTTGTCGACCATCTGTGAATAATTACTAATTTGAGACACACCATGATCATCAGCAGCTAGATTGCAGACATGGTCCGTCCGAGCGTGATTGGCTGGTTGGTGGGGTGACCCATCCCATATTGGTTTGTTACCGGTTGTTAACAATAGGGTTCACCTGCCATTTATAGTTTAACAAATAACTCTCTTAAAACAATATTTTTAGTCGTTATCATTTTTAATTTGAAATATGGTTTTACCAGAGGGTTCTCCAGCCACCTACGCGTGGCGCCAGACTCATCTTCCAGCACTTCCTTTCATGGCGATTGGCTCATGGAGCAACTGGCCTAGCCATATTTTTTTTCGAAGACGCCTGCGAACAAACAGCAGTTATACTGCACCAGCACCACCTGTGAACCAGAACCGCAGAACCTTATGGAAATCATAAACTTTCGCAAACAATGCATATTGATTGATAAAGCACTTATAAATATAAATTATAAAGCAAATACAGATTATTCTATAAAATATATAAAGCAAATAACCACCATAAGCACTTGATACAACGCGTTAAACGTAGCTTTGAGACTCTTTTTGAGATGCTCCGAAAACATCAAGCTCCGATCTTAGATGCTCAAGATCTTGTTCCCCCTTGCAAGGAGTCTAGGGCCTGTTGGGCCAGGGGCCATCATTCCCATGAGGCCACGATTGCGGGACTTCTTGACACTTACTACACTTCATACGGTTTCATATATGGGTAGAAAACATCTTCGAAGGCACCATGTGCATCAGAAGCCTCGTGAAACTGGCCTCACCGCCAGGGCGAAAACTCAGCAACAACGGCCTCAAACGCTCCAAAACTCTGTTGGAGACGAGTCTTGAGCGTCAGGAATGGGGACTCCATCGGGACTCCAAAACTCATCATCCGTATCACTCGCAGGGAGGTGCTCTCCCTCGAGATGCTCCCCCACGCTATCAAGGGAAGTGTAAGATCTGGAGATGCCACTCCTGCGATCCGCGGATGCGATGGGTCACCTTTCCTTGAGGTTTGGAGGATGGCGAATGTGCCCTCTACGCAAGGAACGAAAAAAAGGGAATCGAAAACATCCATTGGCCCGTGAAACCACCATTTTTTAGGTTATGACCCATATTGTGGAGGCTAAAAACCTCTCTTTTTGGGGGTCATTGGAGCCCCATGGATCAAGGTGGATGATTTACCTTGGGATTAAGCCAGGGGGGTGGCATCAATCATGCAATCAGTACAAGCTATGCTGTGGAAAAGGTGTGGCGCGCAGGGTATCTCCACGACGGACCTTCACCCGTGGGACTGAGGCGAAAAGGAAGAAACCACCATGATCAACGGGCCAATGTTGGTTAATGGTGGTTAATCATCAAGATTGGTTGATGGATGATGTTGATGGATGATGTTGATGGATGATGTTGATGGATGATGTTGATGGATGATGTTGATGGATGATGTTGATGGATGATGTTGATGGTAATTCATGGTGAATCATTGTGATGATGGTTCATCATGGCGGTTGGTGCTCATGGTGCTCGCACTTCCTCCGCCAGGTGCCCTGGGACCAGGCAACGCTTGTTGTTTCTTAGTCTCCCGTGGCGAGCTGGGTCAAGCAGTTCACCAACGGCTTCATGGGGGATTTCCACCAACAAACTCATAGGGAAAACAAGCTGGTTAACAGGGGGGAACCAGGGGGACTAAGGGTTTTGACCCACAGCCATATCAATGAAACCCACGATTTGATCACAGCTCACAAAGCATGCTGTTCAAAGCCATGTCTAGCTTTGAATTTGAAACAATTCTTGCCACGAGTAAGCGTCATCGACTTAAGTTACACATCATTGGCCAACAATTAATTGATAATTGACCATCATTAGCCAGCATCATTTAGTAAACCGTCACTTAGCTAAGCAGTGACCCCGGATGCTGTCGCAAGCACTGCCACCTGACCGCTCGGACTGAAAAAAAGAAACAGTCCCTGCTGACCTACGAAGGAACTCCAAGATTGTACTCCCCACATGATTTCATGCCTCCACATGGATTACCCAAAAAATGATACAATTTCAGCATGTGCCACTTTTCAATCTTGATCATGTTCATAATTTAGCTGAATGATGTAATCAATTTTACCCAGAACATTCATTATGGGATTCAAATTCACATCATCGATTTGGGAATCATATTTTTTTACCAACATCATATGCTTCTATCCAATCAGTGAGATGTAGATTGAAAATCCCATCAACGGAAACGCTATCACGCTTCGCAGCTGATCACTGGTAGCCCAGGCAGTTGTTGAACACATGAGTTGCGAAACCTGGCAACCAGTTGTAACACTACTATTGGTGGATGGCTCATACTTCCACAATAATGAGCTGGTTGGTGCTTACAACCCTTCGAAAAGTATTAGTCATTCAAGAACCATTTGTTAATACCAGGGAAAATGAAACATGTTTAAAACAAATCAATACTTTGTATGGTATTCTAACCTCAAAATCGTTAGCCATGTCTTTAGTCGATAGTTCACTATCATCAACAAGAATGAACAATCATGGCGGATGATGGTTCTTTGTTGATCCCTTCAGCACCGCAGCCTTCCTAGAACCCTTATCACAAAACACATTTGAGGAGGAACCTATGACCTGCTGCCACAATTCAACATGTCAAAGATGTACATATTATGTAAATAAGTGTATATATGCATGTAGACATGTACACAAGCACATCGATACACACAGATGCACAAACACATCACGTAGATATGTACTGTATATACTGTCATATATGCATGCCTCAAAAAAGAACACATTGTCTTCATATTATGGAATCAATATCTATATCATCCCTACCCCTTTAGGGGGGGAGGTGGTCAAAATGAAAATTTCATTTTTTCAGGGGGAGGGGACCCAAAAAAGTTGAAAACCTTAGAAAATCATCTTATATCATCTTTTGACCAAATCGGCGCCAAAAAACCAAAGGATTTTGCTTTATGCTGCTAGCAAGAACAAATAGATCATGGGCCTAGGGCTGGAAACCAACCCCATACAGCATCAAATTTGATAAAAATATGAATAAAAAATCGAAACATCAGTAATAGAACGCGGCAGGACTATAACATACTTTAATAATGACCATCTAAGCATTAGTATGCGTTAGCAAACAAATGTAAAAAAACTAAAACAAGTCCATGAAACAAGGGGTGGATACCAACCCCACTGCAAAGAACGAAGGGTGGAAAATAGTGGAAACCAACCACAACCAATCCCAACTAAATCCACCTACATAAATTGAAACCACAAGCCATACTGAGTCCATGAAGCCAGGGCGGATACCAACCCAAGCTCATGAAGTCATACCCTACATCAATAGGGCTCAAAAAACCGCCATTGATGTATCACCAGCAGCCCGTAGCCAAGCGCGCAAATAGCGCCGCGCTCTGGGCAAAAGCCTGGCTTTTTCAAACGTGGGCCAGGCGCAATGATCCCGCATGAATCATCCAGAAGGCTTCGGCAAGTTCAATCAGCTAGCCAGGGGCTCATGAAATATGATGAAATATTTCGATAATTCTGATAATTCAACTGGTCATAAACGCTGGTTTGTTTGGGACTGCTGATCGTTTTGCAAATGCATGAAAATGCTATACAATGGTCAATCTTCGTCAAAACTAGTCACGATGCGCTGGAAAAATCAAAGAGCATCAGCATGGGAGGCCCGTGAATTGAAGATAGCCAGGCCATCAAGGAAGGGCCCATACGGCATACGTCACTAGGCTGAGATGTAAGGCTAACAAACGCCTACGATGTGGGTAAACCTACAATGCGTAAGTGTGTTGTAGGGTTTCCACATGTTTCCATTGTTGGCGAGTGGCGAAAGCAAGGCGCGCGTTCCTTTTTCTACTCTGCGCAGGCTCCCTGGCACTGGAACCCCGGGCTTCCCAGGGTTCCTCAATACCATTCGATACCCAATCCCCGCGCCACACCCCCAGCACCATCCTGATTCACATGGCGTGACAATTTTAACAAATTTGTTTTCAAGGAGAGGAGACCCAAAAAAAGTGAAAACCTTAGAAAATCATATTATATCATCTTTTGACCAAATCGGCGCAAAAAACCGAAGGATTTTGCTTTATCCTGCTAACAAGAACAAATAGTTCATGGGCCTAGGGCTGGAAACCAACCCCAGAATCTAGTTTGAAAAAAACAAAACATCAATAATAGAACACCGCAGGACTATAACATATTATAAAAATAACCATCTAAGCATTAGTATGCGTTAGCAAACAAATGTAAAGAAGCCAAAACAATTCCATGAAACAAGGGGTGGATACCAACCCCAACTAATGAATGGACAAAGGGGCGGGTACCAACCCCACTGAAAGGACCGAAGGGTGGAAACCAACCACAACCAATCCCAACTAAATCCAACTACATACATTGAAACCACAAGCCATACTGAGTTCATGAAGCAAGGGCGGATACCAACCCAAGCTCATGAAGTCATACCCTACATCATCCTACATCAATAGGGCCTAGGGCTAAAGACCCGCGAATGATCTATCACCAGCAGCCCGTGACCAAGCGTTGCAGGATTTCTTGGCCAACCGCAAATAGCGCAGCGCTCTGGGCAAAAGCCTGGCTTTTTCACACGTGGGCCAGGTGCAGTGATCCCGCATGAATCATCCAGAAGGCTTTGGCAAGTTCAATCAGCTAGCCAGGGGCTCATGAAATATGATGAAATATTTCGATAATTCTGATAATTCAACTGCATAAACGCTGGTTTGTTTGGGACTGCTGATCGTTTTGCAAATGCATGAAAATGCTATACAATGGCCTGCGCATGCTCCCTGGCGCTGGAACCCCGGGCTTCCCAGGGCTCCTCAATACCCAATCCGCGCGCCACATCCCCAGCACCATCCTTATTCACACGGTGTGACACAATTTTAACAAAAAAACACGTAGAGATCGCAAACGATTGCGACAAAAATTCTAACGCTCACATACTTGAATTATTTGCAAACGCTTATCTCATACCGCTGGGTGGGGAACCAATTTTTTGCTTTCCAAGGAACAGTGATGGGAATGATAAGGGCCCCCTCAACGTCAGCCCGTGGTCCAGTGCCGCAATCTGACAAAATTTCTGGATTGCGCAGCCATGTCACCGCGAACGCCATGGCATCCGAACCATCTTTTTCTCCAGGTTTACTCAAAAGATTTCATCAGATTTCAAAAGATAATTCGCGTGTGTACGAATTTCGTGAATTTGAATTCAAGACCACTCATCATAATTCAATTGATAAGCCAAAAGAATCCATAAAATAGAGAAGAGAAGAAATTGATTGAAGTTACGCCCGCGATGAAGACTTCGCCACTGGCCCAAGCTGTTTCCAGTTCTTCTGGACATTTCTGGACAGCTGAACAAGAATAGAAAACAATCCCTCAACGGCTCAGCGGAGGCGG
>VSDK01028396.1:672542-706282 GCA_009767595.1 Symbiodinium kawagutii | reverse complement strand
CTTTCAAGCAGCCACACAATGCAAGTAAACGAAATTCTTACTGCAATCTGCGGCAAAATTGTCAATATATAGCGGTAGAAAGAAAGAAAACCAGCGCCTCGGCGCAGGAATTGATCATTTAGCTTCACTACAATCACTATCACACCACAAAAATTCATGCCGAAGAAGACGCATCCAACCACCAAAATCTTTCACACTAGCCCACAGTCCTGGACAGTCTTGCTGTAGATGACTGTCGGGTCATCTTTTCCCAGAGATCCGACCAGCTCCTGCCAACAGCAACAAATTGGACCAGCAGCGCTGTAGTTTCTGCGGCCCTGAAAAAAGATAATGACTCGCAAAATCCACACAGCAGCGCGAAATATGCCAGGCCGACGCCAGGGAAAAAGTATTGCTGATCCTACCATCATCTCCTACCTTTGTCTTGTTCATGGCTTGTCCGTGTCAGTGCAAAATGTCATATTATGTCATTGAAGATCATCGTATGCCACGGCGACGCCTCCCACACCCGACCATTGTCAAGCCTCTGGGGACTTGTCTTCGGCCTGCATGATGAGGAAATCGCACGGTACAGCTATGCTATGCTATGCTTGAACCACTTTGCAACGACGTGTCAGAGCGAGTCACGCTCACACCCAAAACTCAATGATGTCCAGTGTATGACATGGTATGACACTGTTTACGAACGAATGACGCATAATGATGTAGAATTGCAAAATTTGCCAAGGGCCCAAGCACGAAAAAATGTTCAAGATTGTTCAAGTAAGAGTACATAAGGCATAGTAAGACATCACCGCCTCGTGAATGCCCCGCCCCCCAAAACATACTGCGACTTGGCTCCCCAGCTTTCACAGCCCGCGGCAGGAGCACAACCCGTAGGTTGCGCAATGGGTCGACCTGAGGCCAGGGACAGCCGCTGGCAGCCGGCAAATGAACATGGCTCTTAGGCTCTTAGGAATCCTGTCTACAATAACCGGCGCCCGGCACGAATATTTATATTACTATTATCAATATGTTTATTATCATTTTTTCTTGCTGATTTTGACATTTTGCATTAAAATTTTCTTACGCGTCGAAGGGTTAAAAAATAAAGGGCTAATCGATGCTAATCGCAACAGCCACATTTTAGATCATTGAACAAATTACGGAGGTGTCCTCAACAAATTGTTTCAGCTTTTTGTTTATGGATCTATGACGCTAAGTTTCTACGGGTTCAATCCATATTATGTTCATGCCACAAACACACAATCAAAGCTGCGTTTTTTAATCTCAAATTCCACTGCCGCTCTCCCCTCAGCAAGAAGAGAAATCAGAACCTCAGAAATCGAAACAGCGATGCTGCAAGAAAACTTCTGTTTAAAACCATTGAGGGCAAACTACTTTCAGACTGGGTGCAGTTTGTGCACTGGACAACGCGTTTTTTCCGACGCTTTTCATGTCAACTGCTTCCCAAAGCAGTCACCAAATCACACTGAGCCATCTTGATGACAGCTTTCTGATTCTGAAGGCCCACGTGCTGGAGAATCGAGGTTTTCTCTTTGGCATTTAAACGTTCACCATCAAACTCCCATTGAAACGCTAAAAGAATGGAAGCCGCTGCCCACAGAACCTGGACAGATGGCAGGTGAAAATTGTCCTTCGATCGTAGTGTAAGCACATACAAACGGGTGGCCTGGGAGAGTACATTCAAAGCGTCACAAGGATGAAGCAACTTGCAGTAAAGAAAGTATTCCCATACCGTAGCAAACTTCACGGCAAATTCATCCCAGCAGCTGATGCCCATGGTCGAGACAGATCCTTTCAGAGTGGCATACGGACAAGGAGGCATTTTCTTACCAAAACCTTTTGCAGCAACCTCCTGAAAATCCAGCATCGACAATGAAGCCTTCCCCAAGCCACATTGCACTGGATCCTGCGCCGAGATTGCCGCCCAGGCTGAGACTGCTGAAGCTTTTGTGGCAGCAGTGACCTTCCTGAGGCGAAGAAATTGAAAACAAACCAGCATCTTGACATTGAAGTTCTGCAAACAAAATCCTTCGCTAGTAAGTTTGCAGCGCAACAAGTTTGAAATCAAATCTAAAAATGTTTTAAGAGCACAGCAATTACTCTCTGCATGATTCCCGAACACCTAACTTGTAGTAAAATAACTTTACCACATTTATTTTTACCACATCCTGAGCTGTCCAAAACCATGTAAACCCTGCACTGGAAGGTTGCCCTTTACTATCTTGACATCAAAACACTAGACAAAAAGTTTTGTTTGGCTGCCCGCAATGCAAGGTGTTGCAATCTCTTGTTTTGCTCTATCATCTGTCATGAAACCCATCAAACACCAACATAATCACAGACAAATGAATTGGCTGCCCTCCCTGCATAAAAAGCATTTGTCGAAGGATCAGTTGAACTGCCTTTATTCTTGCAATTCTCGAACCTTTCCATAACATATTTCTGAATTGTACCCGAGAAACAAAAAGCAACCAGGCGCCCCAGGCGCCAGGCGCCCCCGGCGCCAGGCAGCCTCCCATCTAATGTGTTTTCATTTCACCTAACTCAGAACAGCGACTAAATCTATTGTCTCTGTGTTCGCTAGCCCGCTCTCAACTTTAGGTTGTCAGGTCACAAGTAAGAAATCTGGACATTAAGACAATTTAAATACGATAGCGAAAATGCCAGACATAAATGTCGGCACCGGCGCCCGACACCTACGCCCGACACCTACATTATTATTATCAATATTTGCCAAAATGATTGTTATGTTTGCTACTATCAATTTGATTATGTCAAAATTTCAAAATTCGAATATATACAATGCATATTGATTACTGTTAGATGTAATATAAATATTAAATTCACTATGCGGTGTCCTTAGCAAACAACTAACAACATAAGAAATTGGTCCGCCCTGTCCCCACCCCAAGAACAATAAAATGATATAACATATAAATCACAAATTATAAATTACCACTTTGAAGTACCAACAAACAACGTAAATTATACATCATTAAAAATCATTGAAAAAACCAGAAGAATCAAACAAAAATGAAAAAAACAAATGAATTTTCAGAGCATACCCCCCCCTCATTTTTCATTTTTAATAGGGTAGGGATTCTATATCTAAAGATGTACACATATATAATATATGTACACTTATATATGCAGCTCTAAACATGACACATCACAGAGCAGTTTGTGGTATATCCAGTCACTGAACGACTTAATGGCAACCCACCAAAACCTTTGCTCTTTTTCAGGCATAGTATGTTGCCATCGTTGGCAGTGGGGTCTGTGATCTCCACAATGATTGGTTGGCTGGCATAACCCATCTAAAAACACCAGGTATGATTGAACCAACAATCAAGAATCCTGATTCACCCTCCATTGACTTATTAACCATGTAACAAACATGGTCCATCCTTAACTATTTGACCATCGTTGATCGTTGACCATCAACCAGCGCACCACCAACGAGTCATAACAATCATGAAACATTGTTGATCACATAGGATTGTACGACTATCAAGCAACAATCCACACATTGGACATGTAATGACTCAACGTATTGATTGGCAATCAATTAATCATGGATTCAGCTGTATCCAAAAGAAGACCATTCAACACGACTACTTTCACAATTAAGTGATCACCATATATCACCATCAATTGACAATCATTAGCAACTTAGTGGCCAGACTGCTAAATTTCTAGTGTCCTCGGTAAATCAATCTCCAAAACACAACAAATCCAGCCGTGCCAGTAGCAGTGACCCGCCCAGTATGTACCAGCTCATTGTGGCCTATTCTCACCTTTAGCCCACTTAACCATCATCACCCCCAATCGCAACCATTCCAAACAAAGCCATTTCCAGTGCTTCCAACTGTCAACTAACCCTGCTTTACCCTCTGGTAGTCCCTAACCTGGCAATGGAAATCAACCATTTATAGCTGAATTCCTACATTTTGCCTAAAAGAAATGTGACTTTCCATTGCCAGGTTAGGGACCAGAGGACTATCTGGAGTCATCCATGGCACCGCTACCAGGGTGACCTCGCGACGCTGCTACCATGGCTATGCACCAACCGGGGCGCCTGGAGCGCGATAAGGTGCTCCCTGAGCGCGTCCCTTGCGCGAAGGACTTGCAACGAATGTCGTGTTGCCCCGCACCATCCAAGGCGCGCAGCAAGAACTCAGGGGCTTTGACCTGCCACTGGTGAGTGGTGAAGATGGTGCTGGCGGTAGACTTGTGGCATGGTTGTGGGCCAATATCACCTGGAAAAGGATAGGTGATGATAGGTGGGTGGTTGATGAGTTGGTGATTGGGGGTGGATTAGTTGATTAATGGAATAAAGGTGTCCAGCCTGCAAGGTGAAGATTGTTAATGGTTGATGGTGGTTAACTTTGAGCTGTTGGTTTTGTTGCCTAACCTTGATGAGTCTTGATGAGGGTGATTTCTACCAGTTAATAGGGGCTTACAAACAGGCCTTAGCCTGTTGGTGGACCCGTATCCATCGTCAACCCGGCCCAGATGAACCGTATCAATATTGGAACGGGAATCACTGTCCAACATCATGCAACTTTTCCACAGGAAACTGTGTGGTTTTCCATAGAACCCTGACCAGCCTGCAACATCCACAAGAATAGAATTCTTCGCCTACACAAACCCTTCGATTTTGACAAACAGCTGACCTGGAATGCTTATCAGGCCATGTCAACAATCAAAGAACATCAAAGCCTATCATTGCCAATCGGACATAGAACCAGCCACGTGTCATCTCCCCTGGGCTTGGCTCCAACTACAGGCTGTACCCGACCGTTCTTTGGGACTACCGGAACCACCCCTCAGCAATGCTGGCCACTCATCATTTCCATGGCTGCCAACTCCACTTAGAAATGGCTGGCATCTTCCAACCAGCTATCTCAAGATGCCATTTCATCCGTTTTTATCCCAACATGAACAATCAAGTTATACATCCAACAAAGGCTCAAATTCAACAAGTTGAATAAAATCTGAGGGCACCTCCAGCTAAGACACCACCCTATGCTGCTTGATGCTTCCTGATGCTTCCATATTTGTGACTCGTGACTTGTCATGATCAGCCACGGCCCGCCATCCCTGCGCCTTGCATGCGAGGTCTCGTGCCTGGGGGTCGAAGCTGGGTCAAGCAGTTCATCAACCAACGTTTATGGGGATACTAAGCATCAACAATAAGGAAAATAATGGTTAATGATAGGAGAACCGGGGATAATGATCAACAAATGGCGGTTTCTTAAAGTAGGGAACCCCGAAGTTATGGGCTGGTTTATTACTATCAATTGCCAATATTAGATGATTCAGGGGTACCCCTATTTTGAGAAACCACCAAATGATCAATCAATGATGGCTGACTGTATGATATTGGATGATCAATGAAATTAGCATCAACCGAAATGAAATTAGGAAGCAAATGATCTACTCAATGGGATCCATCATTTCAATCATCATTTCATTGCCAATCAAATGATGTTCAGTAGTGGTATTAATGATGTGAATGATCAATGAAATTAGGGATCGGGAAATACAATGAATCAGGCAATTTAGAAAAACTAATTACTGTATAAACATGATACAAAGACACAAAAATACATAATATAATGAGTACCATAACCTGTTAAACCATTATTTACTATAGTACATAACCACTACTATCTATAATGAGTGCAGTAGCCCATCTAATGATTACCGAGTTGACAGTATATGGATGGGTGTTTCTTAAGAAACAGCGAACCCCAAGTTATGGTTGGTTTATTGCTACAAGTGACTAAACTGAACTGGATGATTTAGGGGCTACCAAAACACAGATGGCACAGACTTCACACAAGTAAAGGGCACTGGTCTCTGCAGTGACCTTTCCAGAGCTTGACTCTCTTTGCATTTTCCCAGCCTACCAAAACGCAGATACAAAAGACTGGGCACCCTGCGTCACACGACGTACCGGCACCAAAACGCTCGTCATGGAACGCGCCGCCAAAACGCATGGAACGTACCGCAACAAGATACTAAGATATTCTGTCATATCTTCCATTTCTTGTGGAACAAACGGCATCATTGGAATGCATTCAGTTGCCCACAACGGCAGCGCAACTGCTGTGAACTGCATCGCGAGTCTGCCGGCAGGGTCTGCAACTCCACGGTCCCAAAATTCTCGGCCAGATGCCAGTTGAGCTTTCAGGAGTAGCAAATGGCTGATGTCAGGTGACCCATTTCCTCTTTAAGTGTAGGCGCTGGCGCAGGCGCTGGCGCTAACCATGAAACCTACGGACCGCAAAACATGCGGATTGCGGGTCCCAAGCTGCGGGGGCCCCATCCGTGCATCCAGCAGGAAGGCGGCGCCTTCTTCGTAACATGCCGGGCAGAGCAACAAGAATTAGAGACTCCCGGACACCGACGGCTTGACCCTTCCAAGTAGAGCTTGGATTATCAGTTTCCCCACTTGGCATAGCCTACTGTTGGTTTCCACGAGGGTATCCCCTGGTCCCTTAGTAAAATATACGCGGTGCTCAGCCAATACTTGCTTACACCTCTGTCCACCATCATCAACCGCGGCCACAATAATGATCTATTTCACATGCCGTTCTCAAGACCAATCATCGTTCAACTAAGAATGAATCCTCAGTCAATCATCTATCAACTAACCACTGTACCCATCAAACAAGCATCAAAGAATGACGGAGATCAAACATCAACTAACCATCAACCATCAATCAACCATCAACTAACCTTAAACAAGTGACACCATGTAACATCATATGACCCAACACTAACCACCGGAATCAACCCTTGAACCACCGGCCTCACTACCCTCAGCTCCCGTCCGCCCCGTCGCACCGTGCAGCCCTGTGAGTTCTTGGCGTCCAAATCTGCGCCACTGGCGATCAACACGGCGGCTGCTTCAAAACTGCCCGCGATGATGGCGTGCATCAGCGGTGTGCAGCGCTGTTGGTTCCAGATACTCAGCGGTGCCGAGAGCCCATGTGATGCCAAGGGTCCAGGCCATGAAGGTGTGCATGGTGAAAGTTTGTGAGTGGTGGATGTAGATGGTTGGATGTGAAGTTGGTTTTGATTTTGAATGGTCAATCAAGTTGACCCATCATACAGGTTCACAAACTAATGGTTGGTTGGATAGTAATGTTTCATTGGTTGACTAATGCATATGCTTGGAAGCTGCTGAAGTTGATGCAATGTAACCAACAACTGTGGGGATGTTGCACAACATGAAAAATTCATCACTATTTCTGTCCATCACTATGAAGACTTATGGGTTACAAATCACTATGCCGATGTGATTTCTACCCATCAACTTTGCAAATAGTTGTTCATCACCAAAAACCATAGCAAACGGGGTGAAATCATTGTTCACAACCAGAAATCATTCATTACACGTTACGATTTGAAAACACTGCAACCAACACTACACATATATCAAAATGTTCATGGCCAGCAATCACAACTACAAGAAAAAAACCGGATGATGGATGGCTCGTGCTGGCCACTTCGCTTTTTGAACAGGATGGATACTCGGCGAACAGAGTCCAACCAGCAGCTGAGTTGGTTGGTTGTGCAGCGGCGGGTGTTCAACTTATGATCCCTGGGGCGGCCTTGAAAAAGTCAGGTGGTAGCGTTTGCCTTCAGTGATTGGTTGAGTCAGTTGCTGATGAGCCGGTGTTGAGCCATTTCATGCATGGTTGCACGGTCACTAGAAGGTTGTAAACTTGCTTCGTGTAGTCGTTGAAAAAAATATAAAGGCGACAGTGGTTTCAAAATGTTGCAACTCCGATAGCTGTCCTGTTGGTCTGAACACCATGGATTGGGATACCATTCATGTTCACACCTGGGTGAGGTTGCTGATCCTTTGAGCTGAGCCATGGAAACATGGCGACAGCTGACAGGTTCCAAATAGATTTACTGTAACACCTAAGGCCATCTAAGATCAATGAAAAGTGCTTCATCCTTTGGTGGTTTCTCAAAATGGGGGACCCCCAAGTTATGGTTGGTTTATTCCCTAAAAAAATGGCTGAGGATGACAAGTGGGGGGTCCCCTATAACTTGAGAAACACCAATTTTTGCCCCTGATCAACATGGCTGTGGGTCAAAACCCTGTACCCCTGGTTCCCCTATCATTAACCATTGTTTTCCTTATTATTGGTTGGTCACCATCTCCATTACTGGTTGGTTAATATTGACCCATAGCCACATGTCGATGGAGATCTGTATTCCCAACCCCTGATCTTTACCCAGTTACCGGGGACCAGCAACTCCAGGAGCTGCTCACCACCGATGCCAACCCAGGGGATCAGCCGGATTCCACGGTGCGTAACAGGTCCACTGAGGGTGGTAACGGTGAAATCTTGGGGATCACAAAGTGGTGATGGTTGGTGATGAAGGTATGCTTGGTGGCTGTTCCCCGGGCAGTTTGATTTGTTGCGGATTGATTGATATGATGGTTTTTTGAGATGGGGGTACACCCAAAATCATCAAATATGGATCATTCATAATACTAAACCCACCATTTTAAGCCCTGTGCCGTGAGAAACTACTAATATGTATGGTAAGGGATACCACTATTATGTAGGGATACCTAATGTACATTCTGCTTGATTTCTTTTACATCAGCTAGAATCCAAGGACGGTGAATTAGATGGATGAGTTGCTAAATTTGCCTGACTGTACTCGAAGTGTATTCTGCTTTGTGCGAAATCATAGTTGTCCATCGTGATTTCATCCTATGAGGTTTGCTTACGCTTCCATGCCCAGCCAGTGGTGGAGCGTTCACTCATGAATTCTTGAATGGTAAATGGCCGTGTGCCAGGAAAATCAGGGTTAATGATGGTCGAGAAGGGTGCATGAAAATAGTTCAGAACAGCTTAGAATGAAGTGAATGATGTGTACTGTGTAATTAATCATTTATGTTTTGCTTCCCGAAATTCTGCGCAGCACAGTAAGCGCAGTGGGAAGTGAGAGTGGGTTAGTTCCCTGGGATAAACCATGGTAAGTAGTGACCCTATAAGATGGGTGATGGCTGATAACCATCATAACCATCTCTTCATGTCATCAGTTCCCAACTCGACCTTGAGCGATTCTGGATCAACTGGTGGACTAAAGCACCTTGGATCTCCCAGTAACGCATCACCAGCGATACCGCAGCCAGGGGACAAGAAGGTGAGTCGGGATGGGCTGAAGAAATGCTTCGCTCGCAAATAGCAGGAGATCCTAAGCTTCGGATTCCTGCGATCATTGGCTCGTATGGTTGATCATGGATCAATATGGGCAGCTATGCTCTCCGGTCACACAGACCCTCCTGCTGCCATGGCTATACCGGTCAAATGCCATGAAGGCCCCCCCCCCTCTGTGTAGGATACTGATTTACCATCATTGGTCATGATTCGCCACTCTGAATCAACGATTTTCATAGCCATAGCCATTCACCGGAATGAAAGAGGTGTGATTATAGATAGCATCCGCTTAAAGGAAGATATCCAGAAAAGTGCCATTACATTTATACAGTGCCTTCCTGGAACATTTTTCCTGTAAACCAATTGGTTCATGCTGTTTCGCCATCCTTGAACTCCCAGTATCAGCAGTCATGGGTCAACATGATTCGGCAGCCTCTACCAGTACTCAGATGTTCCATCCCCCCACCGATAAAGTCTACGAACATGACCAACATTCATCTATGAACAGACCCAAATGTTAAAATGTAGATAAATATACTATGTACGTGGAGTATCCGCATGGTCCAGCGTTCTCAGTAGAGGTCGAAAAAGTAGGTATGTCATCAGTAGGAATTGTTGTTTATCTTCTTGATATCCTGCACAATCCTCCTGGTATATCGTTTTATCCTCATGAGTACAGATCACATTAGATCATAGATCTGTGCAAGGGGTCCAGATCACATTAGGAAATAGATGGCAGTGGGTCAGTTCACCCCGTACCCCTGGTTCCCCTATCATTAACCAGCTCGTTTTCCCTATAGTTTGTTGGTTATTAACCACCATAAAATTGCTGGTTAACTGCTTGACCCATAGCCAGATGTAATTAAGCAGATTCATAGATCTTTATCACTAGTGGATCATCTCTTAAGATCTTCGAAAGCTTCCTCATGCCCTGGTCGCCTGTACATATGCTGGTGGTAGATATGGGGAGTCAATCAATTGTTTTGATTGACCACTGAAATGGATCTCCCCAAATACACCATTTGAGCCTCAAACTAGAGATCTCAAACAGGAAAACATGTGCCAAATCTGTGCCAATGATCTATCATAAAACTTAGATCTACCGGACACTTTCGGGATTTTTCCAATACTTGATGATTGATCGTCGATCTCAGTAGGAATTTCCTGAGTTTTCCTGAGCTCGTGAGTGTCGCCACAACCGTGGAAGCACCCGCCGAAGGCTCCGCAACGCCAAGCCACCCTTGGTATGCACAGGAAACCACACGCCAAGGCCTCAGCGCAGTGGTAGTTTTTACCTATTCGGTGGTACCTATTAGTTTATCGACAGTTGTTGGTACAGTTTATTGAAGATAATACAACAACCCCGTTTATATAACTTGGTAACAACTAATACTGTACTATTACCGTACTATTACTGTACTATTACTGCACTAGTACTGTACTATTTCTATTTACCCAGTACTGAACCTAGTACCAAGTAGTAGTTGACGGGTATTGAATAAAAATATGCACTACTAGTTAGGGTTGATAGTATCATCAACATTGTACCTGGCAGTAGCTAATGTTGACTATCTGGTGAGACTATGTTGACTATCTGGTGAGACTATGTTGGCTATCTGGTGAAACCATGTTGACTGCTGTAGCAGTGGGTCATGGGCAATAGTTGCATCTGACATTTAGTAGTAACAGCTATTGGTAACTTATTAGTAATTGTAGCAACATTTTTTGAAACTTATCGAACTACAAGGCAAGACAGGGAATGTCTCATAAGTATACTTGGAATCTTGAATATTGATGAAGTTACAACTAGAGCAACTAGACACCCATTCATGGTAAGTAACTAGTGGTAATAGCAATGGGTCTAATAAAAACAACGGCAATCACTGTATTCATAATTGTGTTTCTTAATATTATGATCAATTATTGATCCAGGAAAATATTCTGCAAGTGCAGATTGTACCAATCATTAGCAAGCATCAATCAGTAGATGTAATACTCAACAATGCAAGTGGTCAGTGAACATGGCTACTAAGTTACTCAGTCATTAACAATGATTGGCGACAATGACAGCTGCAAATAATCAATAAACATTCAGCTATGGCTACCAACGGCTAAAAAACGTTTAAATGGATATAGCATAGGCCCCCGCTGACACCAACACCCCAGGCCGCTGTTGGTTTATTAGCCACTGAGCTGCAGTGATTTCTACCTGGTGAATTTCCCCAACTCACTACTGTTGGGGGGCCGGGTTTCTTGTATCATCACTAGGTGATATCCGATTAGGTGATATCCAAATGGGTGTTTCCATGTGTTTCTCAAAATTAGGTGAACCCCGCACAATGGTTGGTCATACACATTCATAAGCTGGATGATTCGGATTGATCTAGGGGTACTCCTTTTTGAGAAATCACCATCTTGACAAACAAATCATTGAGGTACTGCATAATGAAGAGCCACGAGACCTGTGAAAAAAAAACATGTGCTCGGAATCCGCTGGTCTGATGGTTTGTGGCTGGTGGGCCCAGCCATGCGCCCAGCCATGTGAGCCCAGCCAATGTGAAATAATCAACGATACCAAAAGCTGAGGCGCAACACGTACCAAACAAACATGTCCACGTTGGGTAGTCACTTCAGCCTATGCTTCCAGTTCCCATGTAAGGGTCGTAGGTTACCAACCCCAGTTACAACGAGCTGTTAGAAATTCTTTGATCAGATCTTTGGGACCCGCGCAGATGTAAAGTTGGTATCAATGTACTTCGGAACTCAAGATATAGATAGTAGCTGGTCAACAAAGTACGTATGGAAGATATAGCACCTAACTCAAAAGCTGAGATATGTTCACAACTCATCAATTTCTACATGCCTACTGGTTAGTCATGGCCCACTCAGTGCAACAGCCGATCATAGATCATGGTAGTTCGGCGACCCAGTTGGTGGTTGCATTACTTTTCGCTTTCCATTATCGCAGATCGTGACCCTCTATGGGTTGCTTCTGATTGAATACCATGGAATTAGCAACTGGCATGCTGGTATGCCGCGGTATGCC
This sequence comes from Symbiodinium kawagutii, assembly GCA_009767595.1. Lineage (NCBI taxonomy): Eukaryota > Dinophyceae > Suessiales > Symbiodiniaceae > Symbiodinium > Symbiodinium kawagutii. The sequence continues at coordinate 694,030 of VSDK01028396.1, read as the reverse complement.
ATTCAATTTGATGTAAAACAACAATAATTAACCTATAAAATCCAAAATTTGATGTGGCTGTGAGTCAAAACCACGTACCCCCGGTTCCCCAATCATTAACCATTGTTTTCCTTATTATTGGTTGGTCATTATCCCCAAATATTGGTTGTTTAATATTGACCCATAGCCATGTAAGTAGGTATAAATGTCATCCAGTTGACCCAGATATCACGGTCCCCAAAACTCGCCTGCAATCCCAAGGGCCCGTTGATATGTGCGCCCGCATTCAGCAGCATGGGGATCAAGTTGGGAGGATTTCCAGGCACTGCCACTGCGAAATGCAGGGTGAACTCCAAATCTGGGCGCTCCTGGGAGACCGAAGCATGGGTGCCCCTGGTGTCACAGGGGTCGTTCAATCAGATGGTAGGGTTGTATAACACCAAGTTAGTTCACCGGTTTCTTACCGCGTGTTCATGCTTGACCATAGTGAACAGTCCATGTTTTGGCCATCGCCTTGTCTCTGTGTCACAAGAAGAGCCACTGTTCGTGACCAAATGAAGACAAGGCCAACGATCTTGCGGCGTGATGGGGTTTTGCTGAACTGTTCCCGGAACATCAGAAGCGATCAGAAGCTTGACGCGACGTTCCCGGGAGGCGCGGCTGCCCAGTTGTGAGATTTGGGGCGGTCAACTATGGACAAGGCTAAGCCATGGGTACCTGCGCACACCTATGCGCACCTATGGATAGCTAAGGTGAAAACCAGCAATCTGGGACCAGTTTAACTCGCAAAGCTTTCGGACAGCGTTGTAGCACTGCTGTCGAATTCTTCAGGTCATAGAGGTATGGTGGTTTGTCAAGCTTGGGGGTACTAAAAAATGGCTGGTTTATCACTTAAAAATGTTATTAATGGATCATTTGGGGATACCCTACTTTGAGAAACATCCATATGGCACTTTTGCCACAAACATTTGAGAACTCCAGTCACGCAAATGTTGTTTGTCATTTGCCATTATTAGCCAACCATTGTCAACGTGTTAATCTATCGTTTGCAGTCGACCATCACTCATCACACTCAACAAACATTAGCCCAACCGCGATCCAGCCTCATAAAACAAACTTCTGATGTTTGACCCAACATTAACCATTATTTATTGTTTACGCATCAATGCCATTCGCCATGATGAATCAACATCATTAACCAACATTTACAATTATGAACATCATCAACATCACTTACCAATTCTTAACAATGTTATTTGACTAAGTATGTACCATCAATCAATCAATGTTGGCCATCATTCACCATGCTATCACTAATAATAACGAATCATCAACTAGCCAACCATCCATCCCTGAGAACCAATTTTCCGCATTCACTAAAGAACATTAACCATGATCATCAACCCTTCACCACAATCAACCAACCATCTGAGTTCTCCTTCTATCAAAACTAATCATTATCACCAACCCTTCTCATATTTCAATCTCAACCAAGAATGACGCTTTATTAGCCAATGTTGGGCATCAATTACTATTTGCTATCATTTTCCCAACTTATAACCATCACTACGCCACGGGTTCCCGGATGACCTATTACTACAGAAATCTTAGGCATCCTGAGCGCCATCATTCACCTTAAACCCATCTGATTCCACCCCCGCACCCCCTCCCACCCCACGTCTTTCCGAACGCATCACGCGTCCGCACGCCGTCCTGGGGATCAAAGGACAACATCTCCTCCAAGGCTTCGCAACTTCCAAAGTACGCGGCAGTATCCGCAGGCGTCAACCTGGCAGCGACGTGAAGAGCCGTTCTGGTGGTTAAGCTGGTGGTTAAGCTGGTGGTGATTGGGTGACTTGGTTTATTGACGGCTGGTGGTGACTTGGTTCATTGTGATGGTTGGGCTTCATACTTTTGTGTGATCGAACAGCCGCACAAACAACTGAAATTGCTGAGTGATTTTCACCCGTACCACACATATCCGTCCCGCGGCTACCATGTCTGAGCTAAAGCCGTTAGTGACACATGGAAGTAAGGGACAAATTGTATCTGTCCTAGCCAAAGTCCTAGGAATTCTGAGGGAAACAAACTCAGATGCTTGATTGATGGTTCAGTTGTTGATGGAATGGATGGCAAATATTGGAATTTGTAATGAGAAATGTTGGAAGAAACCCTGCACTGCAGAAATCCTCTCGCCGGAGGGCCCACCAACTCCGGTACCGACGGTGGCATCAGGACGCTGTGACAAAGCGCTGTGCAGTTGGTGATGGTTGATGGTTATTGCAAGTTCCCCAATCAGGTAACTTAAGTTGTACCAAGATGAAGTACCAGGCTATGGATGGTTTTAATAGATATAAATTTTGAGCACCACATTGTAGCTCATGGCGTTTTTCCTCCTATTGCCATTGGTTCGTACGTTTGCATCTCGTTTACATCATCAGTACTGTTTTCATTACATTTGTGCTAACTCATTAGGCTTCGTGGCAAATATATCTAAGGCAAATCTTTCAAAAAAAGGCAGCATAAGGCAAATCCAACCAACAAAAATGGACAAGTTATACTTCCTAGTATCTCCTAGTTAGGTCATCCCCCTCCCCTGGCGCTCAACCCAGCTGCAACGCACCGAGCCGCTCCCGCCGCGCCTCATTCCATCGAAGCACCGGAAGGACGCGCCGGCGTCGCGGAGCAGGTGACAGGCCTCGACGTTGTTCGACAGAGCGGCCCAGTGGGTGCCTCAGCGACGACCAGCGACGACCAGCGACGACCAGCGACGACCAGCGACGACCAGGCGCCAGGCGCCAGGTGCCAGGCAGACGTTGGTAGCAATGGAATGCTATGATGCTATGGCGAGCTGGGTCAAGCAGTTAACCAATGAATCATGGGGAAGAATAAGCAGTAGTAATAGGTTGGTATGGTTGATATCTTGCTATGGAATGATGATATGATGGTTGATATGGATGTTTCTGATGTCACAGGGCTACACCCGCTTATCATCCAATATGAATCATTTACGGTGATGAACCAACCATTACTTGGGGGTACCCTTTTATTGAGAAATCACCAGATCAAGGGATGTAATTGAAACAACATATGATTGTTGATCTCTAGTTATTTAGTTTTTTTACGGTTGATATCTAGCTATCTAATTCTATGTTTAATATTGTTTAATTACATTTGAATGATAAGCTATTTGAATGTAGTAATCTCTTTCATAGCCATGCAATTATGATGCTTACTGTAGTGGGTAATCATTGGATTGTTAGGTAAATCACTGGCTTGATGGGAAAATCTACACTGGAAGCTTCTATAACTGGTGGTTACAACAAGGAGACCCTACAAAAGGTCGCTGGTTCATTGCACGTATTGTAATGGTTAAGTAATGGCAAACAATGGCTATCTAATGGAATCGTCTTAATGGTCAATGATGCTTGACGAAAGATCAATCAGTAATTATGGTTAACTAGTGGTTGACGGGAAAATCTAGGTTGGAAACAAGTGCTTTGAACCACCAAGCTACTATGGGATTCTAAGGCAGAAATGTGTCAAATCATATAAACACACTTTTCAACTTCTACATAGAGATGTGATACCCTATTACTATTGTTTATCTTCCTCACTAAGTATGTGGAGTTAACATTGTGTGTTCTAGCTACCTTTCCCAATTCTCAACACATTTCGCTTACTGCTGGCAACACGAGCGTCATATCACTGTATGCAAATATGGAATCTATAAAAATACAAAAATACATATATCATGTACGGTTTTATTTGTCTGTATCATCTATTTGTTTGTACTTTCATTTCCTTGCGTTACCTTTTCTTTGTCAGTTTTATCTCACGTCTTGTACCACCGACAATGGTATATCCAACTCGCCATGAGCATTTCCACACCCATCACAATACATGGGGCCACAAGATGGCCGTGGTGACGCAAGGTGTCCCTGAAACCCCGCCGCACAACTGACCCAGAACCACATGCACGTTGGTGAACAGCGAACTGACTTGGCACAAAGAAACAGCTCAGCATTGTGAATATTATGGGTGTTTCTGAAAATAGGGGTACCCTTAAACCATCCTATATTAACTATTGATAGCAATAAACCAACCAATTTTTTGAGTTCCCGATTTTGAGAAACCACCATATGTTGGTTGCAACCACCAATGATAGTTAATGGTAGGGGATAATCACCACTTGGTGTGGGCTTCGATCTCGAACGGGGGTCAGGCCAAAACCAGTCAGTGCGGGGATAATCACCAACAATAATTAATGGTAAAACAACTACTAGATGGTGATTTCTTGAATTAGGGGAGCCCAAAGTTAGAGTTGGGTACTACAAATGGTTGAGGAGGATGATAGCTGGGGGTACACCCCTATATGACTTGAGATCAGAAACCACCATGTGTTTGTGTACTCGCTAGGCTCCATTGTCTGCGGTATTGCTGTAGCAACTATTCAGCAAGCAAACAAAATGAACCTATCCAACATCAATTCATGCGCTTGGATGCTTGAAAAACTGCAACTAAAGAGATAATCCTCCACCACATGCCATGCAGAGAATCGCGCCCCTAAATGGCAGCAAGCAGTGCAGCAACACATTTTTTACAAGGTGAACTCAAAAGCTGAGAATTGTTCTTCAATCCTGCGCTGGTCCAGCTATTCCCTATTGTTGGTCATCATCCCAATGAACTATCATCCATCACCATTCCCAATGAACATGAGAACCAACAGGGTGACCTCACTTGCAACAATTGCTCTTATCCCCAAATTCAATCAGCACACTTCCCTATTGACCATTCACAAATCCTTCCCATACTTTCAGCTGATCATGGTGAAGCATACGACCACTCCATGACCCGACTCACCAGCCATTCGAATCGCGTGCGTTTTTCGCCCCTGCAACGGATACGAGCCCCGGCCGCTCCCCCAACGTCAGGCGGCTGGTCATTCCAAAGCAACTCTTCGCCGAGATGTCGGCACCAGCTGAGATCAACTGCTGCACGGTGCGATTGCTTCGCGTCAACTGAGGCGCGCGCTTGGGTCCCAGGCGTAGGGAGTGGCTATGATGGTGGTTGGTGGTGGTCGGTGGTGGTTGGTGGGGGTTGGTGGTGGATGGTTAGTGGCGAGTGATGGCTGTGGTTGGTAGCCCAATCATGGTTCCTAATGTGGTTAGCGATGGCTGTGGTGAGTACGGATTTTTTTGATATGTGACAAAATAACTAAATCATGATTCCTAATGATTGTTGGTCAGTGAAGATTTGGTAAACGGGCACACCCTGCAGTCGGCTTGTGCTCATCCGCCCCAAGGCAGGACCATGCCCTGGCAGACAGGATATACCAGTTGAGTATCAGCGTCTGGACATCATCGCCAACATAGTAACAGCAGCATACAGCAGCACATGTGGGTGCTTCTTATGCTTGTTGGTGGTCATCAACTACAAATATCTCATACCATTCATGTGCATATACTATTCCCCAAACATATATTAACAAGCGCATGATCCGTTCTCACTAATAATCTTTGTTCTTCTTCGCCATATGTCTGTATGATTGTCGGGATGGTGATTATGACCGCGATGCCAAATATTGATGAAACAACCACACATCCCAAATATTGAGAAAACATGTCAATCAAACCACCAACTACAGGTGTTACTATATATGTCTGCATCATTGTTCTGTAGTGTTGCTTGGAATGTTCCGTTGCTCATTGTTGATGGTGACAGCCGCACAAAGCCATGTGATCATCCAAGCCCTGTGACCAATCTCTCTTTGGTGGATCAACAACGCCCTAGCAATTGTGACATCAGTGCATGATCATCCACGGTCGCCACAAGATCGCTCGCTTGCTCACATGTAGGGGCAAAATCATGTTCAACATGATCATCAAAGTTTCTTCGCTTACATCTTACATCCCACGGTTGCTTTCAGCGTAGTCATTCATATACACTCTGAGGCAAACTATCCCAAGTGGAAAGTCTACCATATCAAATAGCAGGTCTACCTGCAAAACCTGGTGATTTTAGCTTCCGAGTCAGTTTATCAAAGGGTAAACTAATCTTTATCTCACTCATGGGTTATCACTCGTCATCAACTCGCATGTCACTAGCTGTTTACCTGGGAACAGCGGAAAATCACAGTCACATGGCCGCCCTGATCCCAGTCATAGCAACTCCTGGTGTTGTTTCTAAGTGTTCCCAATGTTGTATTTGTATAGCTGCTCACCTTCGAACACCCTAACCAGTAGACTAGAAAAACACTGGTGTAGTTCGTTGCCTCCCAGCCATGTATAACATGGTTCACCTATAAAACCCGGTGCTGTTGGCTTCCTGGCGCAGTAACAGCAAGCGCCCTTGCCACAGGAACGGTGGCCATGCCGCCACGGTGCGATGCTCAGATGCAGCGCCGTCATCTTGTAGCGGTACGCCGAGCCCACGGGTTGCTTGCGCTTGATGGCGTCGTTCGGGTTGGCGTGGCGTTGCAATAGTCCCAGCACCAGGTCAGGGTCATCCTGGCGGGCTGAGTCGTGGCGATACAACTGGCATTGTTAGATGATAACACCAAATGTAATTATGTGTAGATGGCTATGGGTCGATATTAGCCAACCAACTAATGGAGGATTTACCAGCAATAATTAGGGAAAACAAAGGTTAATGATGGGGGAACCAGGGGTACGGGGTTTTGACCCACAGCCATATAGATAATGGGAACAATATAGATAGTGTTTTGTATACACCAATGTAAATTATTTCTATATATTGTTGTGGTAATTAGATAGAGATAACACCACTGTTAATGATTATGGTACATTCATGTAATCAAATATATATAATCAAATATATATATATATGTATATATACATTACCAGTCATGTCTATTAGAATATATTGGTTGTATCAGGACTGCTATGTAGTCTGATTATATGATAGGGTTAGCTATTATAAACAAGATGTGGTTCGCTGACAAGTGATATAACCCTGCTGTATGAATAGCACTGGTTCTATAACGGGTATTGTTGTGTCACACAATCAACATAGAATGATAAGGTTAATTTATGGCTTGAAATGACAATGATATATATATATATACATACATATATATATATATATAAATACAATGAATATAACCAGCTACCACGAGTGAACAATTGGTTTAATAGATATGATATGACGCTGACAAGAACGGTTTGCTGGCAAAGTGGAAAAAATGCACTGCTGATAATGTTCTGGCTATTGAACCATGGTTTTCTTGGCTTCCAGGGTAGCTAAGGGTAAATGATCAGGTCAGTTAACTCCAGATTCATGATGGTCACCGTAGGACTCATAATCCTCCCCTGGGTTGGTGCTTGCAATCCCTAATGAAAAGTATTAGTCGATCAACCAACAAATGTTGGGGTAAAAAATGTTGCAAACCACCAGCTGGTCATTGCTGGGGATACACCAAAACTGCTCAAACGTTGGTAATTGGAATATAGAACCTGCGCATGGGCCCCATGATTTACATCTGATTATAACTGCTACTGGGCAACACATCTGTTGCACAAAGACACGGCTTGAAGACAAGCAACCATGATCAACTAGCCATTTTCAAGACAATTCATGATTACATCTAATCAATCAGTTAATCATTATCTACTAGCACTATCTGTTCATGAGACAACAGCAAAACCAAATCACACTGAATATCATGACCTTTGCCATTTTCACAAATCATTGTGGCCATAAATCAATCATCGACTAAACCTGGTTGGTGGTTTCAACCCCTATAAAACATAATTCTTGATTAGTCAACCATTTCTTAATGAACCCTAGGGGAAAAAAATGAAACCACAAACCGCACAAACCAGTGAGTGACAAGAAACAAACACCGAAGCATCAGCCTTCCTGATCGTTCACAGCGGACGCTGTTGGTCCTGAAGGCAAGCATAGCACATGGGAGACCAGCCCATAGAATCGCGTTCCATGACGCTCGTGAAGCCGTTTTGGTACAGGAACCTGACGCGAAGCCAAGCCCATGAGGAGGCAGCCCCCGGCTGGTGGTGTGTGTGGTGATGGATTAACCGTGGTGAAAATGATCGTAGAATTGTGGTGGTGGAGACTGGTGCTTGATGGTCGATGATTGCTGATGGTCGACTATCATGGTACATGACAGTCGCTGTATCCTTCCACTTACCTTTATACATAGTTGGTAACAAGCAAACTGCAAATGGGGATGGTTACCTAATAACTGGAAGGGTAGGGTATCATGGTTGAGAATAAAAGGGATTGATGGATCCATAAAAAGATGGTGATTTTCCATTGCCATGTTAGATCACCGGAGGGTACCATTGAAAGCAGTTCAGCCCCGGCACAATGGTGCCCTACCCTTTTCGCTTTGTCCCGACAACGTGACGGGTGAACCAGGGATGGAATGGCAGGTCAATAGTAGTTTTCATGGTAGGATACTCATAGGTCATCCAAAGGTTACCATTTACAGTTCAATGGTACTTATAGCTGGTTGATCAATGGTTTCTGGGCGTCACCGCCAGCATCGCGTTTGTGAGGCTGCTTCGTAGGCACGAAATCGTCAGAACTTCCACATCAGCGGCCACTACCACAACATCAGCGTTAGTTAGCTGATAAAATTCTATGATACTTTATGATACGTGTATAAAATCATAGACGTGCCAGTATTGATGCTGTAAAACTGTTCAATTCAATCACAACATCCGTCGTTTGCCATCTCACCTTCCCAAGAAAAAAATGAACATGCGAACTCGGAAGCCCAAACGATGTGACAACTTGAGCTTGGCTGAGCAGTGCCAACTTCACCCGAACTGTGGTCTGTTGCACAAAGGTATTTCGCTACCAGTCCAGCGATGCCGGACGGTCGGCATGAATTATTTTCCTACATCTTGTTTTGAGATACCTCAGCTGTTGATTACAGGGAACCGGTTCCAACGAATGGTTTTCTGGAATCTAAGTGTCCAAACTTCTAAACTGACATAAACTGACTGATGATACAAATGGATGTTGGCAATCTCTTGTAGACCTGGTCGTACTTCTCTCCCATACCGATCTGACTGCGGTTGATTAACCGCTATATCCACCTGTCAGGTGGTTCTTCAGATTCATTGCTACTGGTTAGTAGATCATTAACGATAAAGCCAACGCTTCATGATTGGACATGCAGTAATGAATGAGTCATGAATGGTCAATTAGGTCCATGATTGCGTACCTTTTTTCGCCACTAAAAGCCGTTTCATCTGCCATGCAGGCAACTTCCAGCCTGCAGTCACACATGGTTAAACTCAGTTGAGAAGCATTGTCAATAATCATGAACCAACAGCGATGACAATTTCACAATCAGTGAAGCACCATTACTTATCCACTGTTAACCTTGTCAGTCCGTTCACAACTGACCAGAGTGTCGTAGTTGATCGGGAGAAGTGAGTTGTAAATTCCAACCAAGCAGGATGTAGGGTATGTGAGTCTTGATCTCTTCATTTCACAATTTAGTCAGAAAAAAACATTGTGAACCATGACTAATGAACCATTAAGCTAGCCACAATGAACCAATATTGCCAACCTTACAATTGTTTATTGCATACGATGACATATTAGCAACCAGTCTTTGTTGACAATTTGCCATTACTCAGCATTATCCACGATCAATCATTAATTCATAAACTATCAACCATGACAGTCAATTGTCAACCAGTTTCAACCACTATCAACGAACACTCACCATCGTTGCCCATCATCCCACCATTTACAAAAAGCATTAGCCACCATCCAACCATCATTCTCCATCATGTATTAGCCGTTATCGTTAGGAATAATCATCATCAACTACTATCATTGGCCATCATCAATCATTATCCAGTCGACACTTGCAGAACCCAGGCACTTTTCAACCTTGATATCAACCTTGGTCATGGACCTCGATCACGGTCGCAGGTCTTGTAGTGACCAACGCAGGTTTTGATCTAGCAGTGGGTCATTGATGTCAACGGTGTAATCCAAGAATCTCTTTAGGAATGATAGATGGGTGTTTCTCAAGTCAGTTTGGGGTACCCCCAAATCATCCGATAGTAGCCATTTATAGTATCAAACTAAGTAGTTTTGGGGGTTCAGAACCTGGCAGGTCATCATCCATTGGATTGCATTGGATTACTTGTTCATGGTTAGGCCAAATAGGTCACCATTGTCAACCATTGGTCATGATGCATCATTTGCTAACCATTGTTCATGTCAACTGTTTACTACCATTGTTGACAATCGTAATGATGGGTGACGATTTATTGTTGTTGGTTATGCTAGTTGTTGGACCTTGTCAACCTTTGCTTACCATTGCGGGGGAAAAAACCATTGTTTGACCATGGTTTAATCATTGTTTAAGTGTTTAGCCATTGTTTAACCATTGCTTACATGTGGTTCAACCATTGTTTAACCATTGTTTAACAATTGATTAACCATTGTTTGACCTGTGTAGCCATTGCTTAACCATTGTGAGCCGTTGCTCAACCATTCCTTAACCACCGTTCAACCCAGGTTTAACCATTGTTTGGCTATTGTTTGCCATTGTTAACCACGGATAACCAGCAATGATGAACATTTCACAATGGTTTGTCATGCATAGGTATGCTTGATCCATATGGGATTGATCAAAACAAGCTCTAAAGAAAACGCCAACAAAAACAACAATAACCAACAACAAGCCACACAACATCAGCAACAAACAACCACACACCACCACCACCACCAGCATCATCATCATCACCACCAGCACCACCAGCATCATCATCATCATCATCATCATCATCATCATCATCAACAACAACTGCAGCTGGTTGATGGCTTCAACTCTTCGGGGGTCACTGTGTCCAACTTTGATAACCACCAACTGGGGACCGATGGTTCCCAACCACGTCACAACAACCACTACGGGAACAACCAAGGACAACGCGATACGACTCGCACCACCACAGCAGCGACACCAGCACCATGGCCACCAGTGGCTCCAACAGCACCAACCCCACGACCCTTTCCAAGTCGCGGCTGAAGTTGGAAGCCGGGAATGAGGTCCTGACGCCGGAGATGACTTCGGATCGCGGTGAACACAAAGGGGTGAGATTGAAATGCGCTTCACAGGGGCTGCCACAGTGTTGGGTAATGATTAATTAACCTGGGTAATTACTAACAAACGAATACTGTAAAACTTCACAAACTGCCACAGTTTGTTGGTTAATTATTGGAAAAGTCATGGGTAATGAATTAACCAATAGTGTTTTTGATGGTTAATGAATAATTCTGATAATTGACCATTAATGGTGAATTAACCATCAATAACAGAAGTGTTTGTCATCATTAATGAATTATCAGGATGACTATTGATGGTTCATGATGTGGTTGATGTGATTCATGATGGCTGATCATTGATCGTTAGCAATGGGCAGTGATGGATAGTGGCAATGGTGAATGATGGCTGATCCCCAAATGGTGGTTTCTCAAACCATAGGGGACCAGTGGCTTATTACTAAACATGGCTAAGAAAGGATGATGTGGAGTGTACCAAAACTATGTTATACTCATTGAGAGGGTATTCACGGAGATTTGATGGTTGATAGTCCTATGATAGGGGGTTGGCCATTGTAGTTGGTAACAGTGCTGGAGGTGCAACAAGCGCCGAAGGATACCCCAATAGCTGGCTAGTCATCCGCTTGATTCTTTTATCATGATCACTTCGTAGTGGTTTGGGGGGGTACCACCATTTATGGATACACCCATATTGAAGAGAATGCGTTTTCATTAGAATCATAATGGGCTGCCACAAGCATCAAAGATATAACTTGGATCTTGTGCTGTGAGGTAGCACCAACATCTCTGGAGGAATTGGTATAAAGCGGCATATGTAATTCCAAAAGAAACAAACCACTGAAGTGCATGGACTGACATCACGCTGGAAATAGCCTGTCAAACATTGGCGGTAACTCAGTGTAAGCAATTGCAACCACAGCACAACCACTTCGACGAGGAAGCACAACACGTCATGTCCAAGCAGCACCCTGCAGAAGCACCAACTCCAACATCAAAAAGACCTCACAAAATTGCAATACCAAGAACCCTAGTGAATATCTACAATCTCTATTGCTTATATATTCACAACCGTTCTTTGAGAGAATTGGTTTAGAGATTATAGATGTCAACACGTTCAACAGGAATACTCGATGATAGAGGTACAAAAAGAACAATATTGACATATATCATGACACATCTTGACGTAGTCGACAGTGGACCAACGAATCTAAACACCGGCTTCGCTCTGCAAGCACAGCCTTGATGAGGAGGTTCTCCATCGCTGACAGATCATCCAGCAAACGTCCTAGCGGGCACCGCGCAGCGCGAAAACTTGCGTAGGGACTGGGCCAAGGAAACTTCGAAGTCAGTCTGAAGGCCTCATCTGAAGGATGATTTGCTAGATCATCTGAATGAATGCTTCATCCGATGGATCTGTTTGGCCACTCTTCAATATCTGGTAGTCTTCAACCAAATGATAATTTGATTGATGACTGTTGATTTGTTAGAAATCATTGACGAAGCATCAACTTGACCATATTGTCAGCATGCTCGATGACAGGATATGAAGAGTCCAATCATTGTAGCAAGAACCATGGCCTTCAGTTGGTGACTTTTAAAGGTTGAACTGAGTCCAACTGTCTGGAATGGCTCAACAAATGTGTGAGATGCCTGGCATCTCAAAATTCTTGAAATAATGAATATATTGTGTGGGTGGGGTTCTCACAATACGGAACGCCAAAAATGGATGGTTTACTATTATAAATTGACAATGTAAAGAGTGATTTTTTGGGGGGAGCTATTTTGAGAAACCACCTTATATGTGTACAAGTCTTCATTGGATGTCCAAAACATAATCTATATTCCCCAGACCGAATTATCACAAAACTCTCTGACTCATGCGGAGATAGCAGCGTCCCAATCTGTGGGGCACACCAGCAGCCCTACACTCCCAGCCGGCAGTGTAAGGTGCCGAGCGATGTGTCGGTTGCGGATCTGCTCATTGGAAACCCGAACTGGGTGCCTGAACTAGATCCCTTGCTAAAAGTCTAACGGCTTTAGTGGCCATATGGTAAATCAATCATATCTCAAAAAGCGTAAAAAGCGAAGCTAGTAGCTATAATCCACACAGCTAATGTTCAATCATTTTCATGAATGCTTTTCAGGGTGGTTTGTCCATCTTCCTATGCACCACGTCAGCCAACCATGGACCATCCGACCCTCATACCGTTCAGTGTACTCCGGGCAGCAGCTAGATCCCCAGTTCAACTCAGAGTAGGGGTTGTAACTTCAGCTATAAATGCCATTGTGGTGATTGGCTTTTGGCTCATTGTTGCTGGTTTATCAAACTTGTTGCAGGGTTTGTAGTGGTAGCCACCAAACAAGTGTTGTAAATGCGAACGACCCCTTATTGCCAAGGATACAGCTGCTAACGCCCCTCCATGTTGTGAATCATCATCTGCCAAGCCCCCATTGGGTTAGATTGGTGTGTTCCGGTACAAAGAACAGCACATCTTTGTTTGGTTTGCGGGAACGACCATGAGACGAGGCCCCTATAGTTCAATATCCCAACTCCATGAAAACCATTCATCACCATAACCATGTGATGCGGAGTGCGGTCCGCCAAATCCTCAATCCAATCAGTTTCCACAGGCTTCGTGCCGACCTGTGAGCCCTGGCCCTTAGGATCCCTGGATGGGTCCCCACCTTGTTCGTTCAGTAGCAGGCGATAGGCTGCGAAGTCGCCATTTCTCAAATAGAAGTCCAACTTCCTCCTGTTGCCGCTCCACCAACTCCATGAAGGCTATGGTGAAACAGAGCCAGCTGCTGGTCATTCAACAAAGACATCTACAAAGGACCGGAGCCCCCAAGATAGGGATTTGTTGGTTTATAACTAGGGTAGCTACTAGTTTGTGCTATAATAAGTATAGTTCAATGGCTTATAAGCCAAGTTATCACTAGGGGGCCCCACCTTGTAGCTACAAAGGATGATGACCATGCGACTGTACACATTATCTACAGCCGTTTGTTGCATCCAAAAAAAGCCTCACTGAGTGGAGAAACACAACCGCTTCGCTACTGCCACCATGGACAAACCAGAGTTGACCCCGAAATAGGTTGATTAAAGACCTAAAACAACCAACATACAGAGGTTTTACGCTAGCTTGTTGGTGGTTTCAAGCTCCAAAAAAAGTATGAGTCAACCAACCATTTGTTGACAACTGGGGAAAATCAACATGTTTAAAACCAGTCGTCCCAGTCACGGGGCGTTTTGCCAAGGCTTAAGGCCCGTAGGTCAACGGGTTGTGGCCACTGCTGGCAAACTCTCCACTGGTGAATTGGATTTGGGTGTTTCTCAAGTCAGCAACCACCAAAATGGTTGGTTTGTTACTAAAAACGGCGAATAAAGGATATGATTTGGGGGTACCACTATTTTTGAGAAACCCCCGTTTTCATTAAGGTCCGCTGTTGGTGATCCAAAGCCCATATTCCTAGGTCAAAATATCGTGTCCTCCAGTTGCATTCACAGCATTCCTTGATTTGCTGCAGAGATTTGCATGTTCAAACAGGCTGAGGTAGGCCAGTTTAAGGAGATGTTCCCTTAGCAAACATCATGATTTCACCTGTGAGCTTCGCTGGTCTGTGCTATACCCTGTCGGTCACGCATATGCCCACCTGATAGTAACAGTGGCTAATGAATCCCCCAATGAAGGAATTTTAAGATCTATATCAAGCTTTGAGATAAATAGCTGGTGACCTATGATCAAAAATGGGCGAGGGCTGTTAACAGCGGGATCTCCCATTGTGAACTATGGTTGAACCAACTGGTGATTTCCAAAAATAGGGGTAAACTAAAATTGTTGATTTCTTAATCTATTACTGCAAATGGTTCAAGGATGATAACTGGGGGGTCCCCTATGGCTTGACCGCTCACCCGCCCGGCGTCCTGAGTGGTGCCCCCCCCTGCCACTTTCTGACGATCCTCCTGAAGAATGGAGATCACGACAAAGACATCTACAAGGGACCGGAGCCCCCAAGATAGCGACTTGTTCGTTTACATGAGTGAATTAGACTGCTTATCCGAGGTTCTTGGTACGTGGGTGATGTGAAACAATCATTGATCTGGTTCACTATTGCCATACGTCCAATCAAAAATACACAAAGTGATATGATGGTGATAATGAGCAAAACCAAACGAGTTCCTTAGCAATCCCTGAATCCCTGGTCCAGGTGGATGCCCTTTTTTTTTCGGAGTGTATCACATCAAACCCAAGTTCAAGCACCCAATGGTAGTGCTTGTTTGCCGGCCATGGTACGTATACTCCAAACGGTGATCTGCCCTGTTGATAATGCCCATCAGCCTGAAACAAATGGTTAAGGTAAAAGATACACTATTTGTTGCTTCTTAGACTTGATCATCTTTGTGTGAGCCATCACCACTCACTTTGTTTTTTTCACTGACACCTTGAATTGGACAAAATAGGGCCAAATAGGGCGGCCATGCCATGCCCTCCAAAAAACAAAAAAACACTCTTGAGGACAGTGATCCCCCAACGGGTATCATGAGCGGCATCCAACCATCACTATTGATCTCCCATCGACGAAAAGATTGTTGTTCGTCATCCCCTATCATCGACCATGGCCAACCAGGACGGAAAACTAACATCCTCAATTTTCGGAGTCTTGAAGAATCATCTGAACATCAACCATACAAATCAACCGGAAATTCAACCATCAGCTCACGACGAGAAACTCATCTCAGGAAACTAACCGATCATCGAGGGCTAAGATGATTTACCTGAGTAACTCAGGCTAGTTGGTTGACTAACCGATCATTAGTAGGAATCATCTCAGTTGGTTTAGCCAACCAACAAAGGTAAAACCAACCTACTCATCGAGGGCCACGAGGGAAGCCATGTCGCTGCCAGGACTCCTCAATGGTAAACTGCCCTTCGCCGGCTGAGAGACGAATACCTGGAGGGGTCAAGCAGTTCACCAACCAATCATGGGGGATAATCACCAACAACAATAGGGGATGGGTGCTTCTCAAGTCATAGGGAATCCCCAAAAATGGTTGGTTTATGACTAGAAAAGGTTAATGCTGGATGATTTGGGGGTACCCAAATTCTGAGAAATACCCATATCTGGTTGGTGGTTGAACCACCCCGTCATGAGACATATGCTTGTCAACCAACCATTTGTTAATAATTACTAGGGACAAATATATTTCAACTACAGATTCAGCAGTACAGTTTGATCCATGCTGGTTGGTTACATGCTGGTTGAAGTTCATTTCAAGCAATACTAAATTCACATACACATTTTGATATATGCATATTGCATATGTGTGTTCTAAAAAGTAATAAACACACACACACACCGATAACAAATTTGATGAATTGTGCATTTATGTACATAAATATCTTAAATACCAATGCCCGTGAGCAAGCTTTGCAGATCTAGATAGTTGGTGACCCCATCCCCGAGAGAATTCCAGCAGAACATGCACGCATCACCCCAGCATATGCCAAGTAGCTGTCTGCGAAGGTAGACACCATGATCCTTAGCAACGGCTGTCAAATCAGCCCAAACTACAGCTACTCTCCCATGGGCGTGGAGGGCCAGATTATCCAAGCCCTTGGGCAGAAACATAGCATTTCTGGTTGAGCTGGTTTGCTCCCATTAAAATACATAAATCATGTCGACCTGCCCATGAACGGTAGCAAACAAACAATGGTTCGAAATCATGGTCCAAATATGAGCGATGCTCAAAATAGGAGGGGCTCCTGAACCATCCTTTATTAGTCATCCGGTTGGTGGATTCAACCCCTAATATTAGTCTATATACCAACAATTTGTTAATGATTACTAGGGAAAATAAAAAATGTTTGAAACCACGAGCCAGTCATTTCTAGGCAACAAACCATTCATTTTTGGGGTACCCCTATTTTAAGAAACCATCAGCTGAATCAATTCTTATGAATCTCCACGATGATCCGTGCCGGGGAAACATAACCAACTGGTTGGCGGCTTCAACCACTATGAAAATATGCTTGTCAACCAAACCTGTGTCAGTAATTACTATGGAAAATTAACAATACTGAAAAGTGTCTAAAATCACCAACCTGCCAATCATGATATGAGTGACGCTATTCCCCTAAAGTAGCCAAAAATCTTGCCATCTTTCGTGATTAGCCAGTGGGGGTTGCCCACGTGGATACCCCAGCAGTAACCCAAACCAAACGTTGAAGGGAAACCAATGGGATCTGCAATAGAATCCTCACTCATGGGTTTGGACCACATGCAACTGGCTTCAATGTTGGGTAAGAAGTGTGGGACCTGATTTTCTGACCTACTGAATGTAAAGCTATCATCAGCAGTTGCACTATTTGGGTCAATGAGAAGCTCTGCCTAACCAACCAAAAGTGCCAACGCTGTCCAAACAGAAATCAATACCAGGACCTGGTACTACTCAGACGCCGCGCGTGCCTTTCAGCTGAGCATCTGTTGATCTCCCACGATGACCAAAACTGAACTGTTTCCGGTGGACAACTCACGCAGGACCTGCTCCATTCGACACCAGCCACGACAGGACCACGAGAACTGATTCATCACCTGTCGTGGTGCCACGCCAGATTCAGTGCGGGAGTATGCAATGATGGTTTGATTGCCATTTTAATTTTCCCTAGTATTACCAAATCCAAATGGTTGGTTGAAAAACAAGACAATGAGGCGCTTTATTTTTTATGATTATCTCATAGGTAAATGGGTAAATGATGATTCCAAATAGATCCAAATAGGTATACCGCGTTCGAAATCGACTCCATACCCACAAACAAATGGATTTGGACAAGGCCACTCTCTGGTCCTCTCAGTGCAAACTCTGTATGCTGTATTGCGTGCTCACCTTGACAAACATATAGCAGCCAATGAAGAAGCAAACTGGGTTGTTTAGAAGGAAGAAACCAGCCCATGACAAGTCCGTGATGATGATGATGATGATGATGATGATGATGATGATGGTGATGATGATGATGATGATGATGATGATGATGATGATGATGAATTGGTTCATGGTTGAACATTTACAGCACGAAACCCTGCTGACAGCCCCATCCTTGACTATTCTAGCTACCCTAGGTATAATCTAAGTTTGCAAACACTGGGGTACAACTCCATTAGGGAGCAATGCCAGCACTGGCACAAAACATTGAAGCCTTTCGGCCCAGCGTCAGAAGTGATGACCCTGTGGGCCTTTCGGTGTATCCTTTCCAGACTTGTTTTGTGGATCTCACGTTGCCTCTCCTCGGTTGAATCCACATGCACGCCTTCACATCCTGTCTGCGAACCATAGATATGTGATGCTGCCCCGTGCCCAGGGATCTTCGCATTGGCGGTCACTTAATACATCGAAGCACTGGAATCGCATCTTTCTGTCGATCCCAACATTGATTCTCAGTCCCTGAGCGGAGAAAACATGCAAGGTGGCATCGTGTCCATCCCACGGTTCTGTGAGAACCCTTGAGAGGACATCGGGCGGCGAACCGGAACTGACTGTCCATGCTGGGAAGGACACGTTTGGCCGCCATGTCCTCCATCGTCTTGGCCGGGAGCCCAACGTAGATCCTGCTTAGTGAATAATGGCTATACATGATGTTGCTACATAGACAATTATGTCTGATTCACCTGCATCTTGGGATATTGGTTGACAAACTTTGTGTTGTAAAATAACTATCCACTGTCTAAGCCGCAGAGGCCCTGAACAGTTTTCAAACCGTGCGCAGGATGTTTTCCAAACGGTTGGCCCAATGTCATACAACCATGTTGCAAACACCAATGTGGTCGTTTCTTAAAATAGGGATACCCCCAGGTCATCGAGTCATCCACTCATAGTCATTTATAGTAAAAAACAACCAGTTTTGGGGGATCCC
Organism: Symbiodinium kawagutii; assembly: GCA_009767595.1. Taxonomy (NCBI): domain Eukaryota; class Dinophyceae; order Suessiales; family Symbiodiniaceae; genus Symbiodinium; species Symbiodinium kawagutii. The sequence continues at coordinate 675,065 of VSDK01028396.1, read as the reverse complement.
CGCTTTAAGAAACCACCAATATCGGTATGGATCCCAGTACCGTTTTAGACTGTTAGTATATTAGTGAAAAGCAATGGCTGACTCAAGTCATTGGTAATCCAACGATCCCCCAAAAGTTAGGTGAACTTCAAACAATGATTTCGATTGACCTTGAAAAGCCATCAAGGTTTGATAGTTGGAACTAGAAAAAAACCATTAGCCCTGAATATCAAAATCTGGATCATTATAGTTATGAGATATTATGAGTGATCACCGTTGAGAACTCGGAGAAACATCCAGATTTGAAGGTCAAACCAACCAAAGGACTTGACACCAGTCCGGTGTCATAGCTCGCCAAGACACGCTCTTGTCTTCATGAATCAGCGGCGGACACAGCACCAGGAAGTCTTCGGCCAAACCTGGGAGCCGCACTGCGAAACTGCGGCTGGAGCTGGTGCGCGCCCTAGCATAGATCATCATTGAGCATCCATGAACCATGATTCAAATGAATAAGCGTCACTAATAATGGTGAACCATGATCAACATTATCAATCATGGTGAACCGTTAATGATGGTGAACCATTGTTAAGTTACTAGGTCATCTAGTTGTTAAATATCACTAATAATGGTGAATAATGGCTTGTGACCAACCATGGCTACTCACTAGCTGACTATCCATCTTTAAATTGATAAGCATCATTAGCTGTCCATGGCCAGCCATGGTTGACCAACCATGATAAACCATGGCAAACCAACCATGGAATATTGGTCTAGTTAGTGATTTCAACTGCTATGCAAAATAGTAGTCATCCAAGCAACCCTGGTTAACATGGGGAAAAATAAAAACTGTTAGTCAAACCACCAGCCAATAGTTGTTTAACCGTCATTGTTGGGAGTATCCCCTATTATTAAGCATCATTTTCCATTAGTAACCACGCAAAAATCGTTGGCCAACCATGGCCACCGTTGACTCGAGAGCCACCAGATGGCGGTGCGGTCAGTGAGACCGTGTCGCTGTCACTACAATAGTTGATGGTATAGGGATTACAGTAGTGGTAACCTACTGTTTTTTAAGGTACCTGGAAGCATAGGGACTACAGTTGGCATAATAGCAGTGATAACGTTTGCCATATGACCATGTTCAATCCTGCGACAAGTCCAATTTGGGCTCGAACAATGAAGCAGGGCGAATGGGAAATCCGGATGTTCATATTCCAATGGCTGCAATTTTGCAGAACCAAAGGTTTTCCACAGTGATATCAATATTTCAATGTTGCATTGATATCCATTGATATCCAGATATTCCAATGGTTTCTGTTGATAGTCTCAACTTTACACCACTGGTAATTTCCAAATATTCCACTGAGATCTCTGGTTCCTAAACACCCTAATGGGTGTTTCTTTACAATGGGGGACCCTCAAATCATCCAATATCAACCATTTATAAACCAATCTTTTGGGGTCCCAATTTTAAGAAACCACCGAATGTTTACATGGCGGCAACATGTGCAGCGCTTCTTCCCCGCTGGGCAACTGATGTAGGTTGGAATCATCTCAATGGCATTCTGCAAGTTCTCAGCTCGATCCTCCTTCTGCGGGCAGCTGAAGTAGTCGTACCAAATGAAGGTGCGCTCCGGATCAAGGTTTTCCTGGTGCGGCCAAGCTTGCACAGTGCCAAAGCGTAGGCCCGGCTTCTCACACATGAACGAAAGCAAACGAAAACAGATGTTGCTCGCGATTCATGGAGGATGAACACTTTTGGGATACAAGATATACGGATTGCAGCGGAGTGCATATCACGAAATATCTTATACATATACATTGTACCAAATCTAAAATTATATGAGTATATATATATATATCTATCTATAGTTGTCAACAAAAACTGTCAGCTTGCGCATTGGTGCACTTTAACCTTTCACACTCAGTTGTTGCTGCTTTTGGCTGCCACGATCACGACCATGGATTCATGGACACCAATGCTAAAAGTCATGGCTTGGCCATGCTTGGCCAACGTCTAACCGGTTGGGTATCCAGGAAGGGGTCATCCTCTTTGCTCCGAACCTGTGACCAATTTTTCAAGTCGATGTTCAAGAAATGCTCGTTGAGATTTCAAATAATCGGCTTCATCTTAAACGATAGCGGTTAATATCATTGTTGACTATGTTGGATAAATCCTTCAATAGTGGTGCAAAAATGAAATCACCAGTCTAATCCTTGAATAGTGATATATTGCAGTAGTGGTTCATATATTGGTAATATCACATCGCATTCTACAACCGTAACCATCCATAACCTACCACCATTACAAAGCAAAGGACTTGAACACTCGTCAGCCTGGTCACTAATGGATACTAATGGTCAATTGGTTGGGCAAGGGTTCTTACATATGCTTACTACTGGTTCATTGACAATGCCCAATTGAGTTCTTCGCTTGTTAAAACAATGTGAATCATTGGACATGTCGTTCAACGCCTGCAACTGCTTGTAGCTGGCGTTGCTGCGCTTACGGGAGCTTTGCAGTTTGAGATCGGGAGAAAACCT
>VSDK01028396.1:648692-672530 GCA_009767595.1 Symbiodinium kawagutii | reverse complement strand
TCGGAAGAACACCTGGATGTTAGGTTAATTGTGGGTAAATGGTTGGTTGATGATGGCCACTGATCGTCCCTAATGGTTAATGTTGAGCAATGATTGCCAATAATGGCCAATGATAATGTTGGTCATGGTAGTGGTCATGGTCCTGGTTGATAAAGCCACAATGATACTTTGATCAATAAGTTCAATGTCTAGACATGACCCCAAGGTGCATTATCTTTGATAACTACCTTCAATAGCTACTGGTTGTTGACAATTGCCGACAGAATGGTTGATGACATATTGTAGACGCTGATCATTTTTGCGTGGGGGAATGTTTGGGCTTAATCGCCTTGCCGCTACATTCTCAGTATTTGTAATTGACATCCCTCTTGGATATGGTGACTTTGAACTTCCAGGATGCTTGCGCGAAGGGTATGCTTGCCACCATCCATCAAGGTTTGGAACCATCGGGGCGTTTCTGATTTCCAAGGAGCTTTGGCTGGAGTGAGGATTTGCTTGAAACTATTTACGAAGGTCATGATTCATTCCATCTGCATGATGATTGGTCGAGGGGCATCAACAATCAAGAACAGTCAACGAAAACATGAACAACATCACAACAAAAGCGGCAGCAGCTGCAACATCAGCAGCATCAGGACAAAATCCTGATGAATCCCTGACGGATGCGGAAGAAATTAAAGTCTTGCAAAGGACAAAAGGTTTCATGCCAACCATCACCAAACATGGTGGAAGGAGAGCTAGTGCTGATGGTGAATAGTGTTTGTTTTGATTGGCTGTTCAATCAAAATCAATCTAACAATATTACCCACAATCATTGATAATGACAAATAACAATGGTAAACAGTTCTCAACATGAATTAATGATAGTTCATCGCGTCATATATCCATGTATTAAATAGTCACCTTGCAATTCACACAGAATATCACGGAATATTGGCAACAATCAACCAACAACTATCGCCCCAAAGGGCGTAATTTGCAATAACATCATGACAGCTACAGCACTGACGCAAACACCAGGGTGCTACAAAATCCTCAACTTAATGTAAGTCGAAATGGATACCGGTCAACAACCATAGTTGCTTTTTCTTTACCCACTACCACAGAATTAAGGCCTGGTTATTGATCTGTATCCAATTATAGGGTGGTTTCTCAAAAATTTGCCCCCCAAATCATCCAAGTCATTAAGCATTTCAAGCAAACGAACCCACCATAATTCCCCAGTCACTGGCTAGGTCGAACCTTCTATGTGACCACTCCACAACTACTGAACCAACGACCGTTGTGTCAACCATGCGCCACCGCCCCAGCAGTACCAGCGCTTCGCCCACCATCCGTCTGCCATCACCACCAGCAGCCGAGGTTCCATGGACGGGAAGTGAATTCGACCGATGCGAATTTCTACGCCCAAGGTGCAGCTCGGCTTCACACCTGCGCCGTAAGCCAGCGGCCTTCATGGTGGATATGACGACCGTGGGTGGTTGAGCCAAGGCACCCCGAACACCGGCAGCCGCGCTAATGGTTGATACTAGTGCTGGGTGGGAACCAAGCCACCCTCTGAAAAATATCCATGCAAGTCAATCAGCCATCCGAGAGATGGGAAAAGTTCTTGATGTGACAAGTGATGCAAGTGATACTTAAGTTGAAGGATCGTTGCATCAAATCTCGGGAGTAATGGTTTCTATCAGGGTGATGGAAAACTAGGGTAGAAACCTATCAATATCACTTTCAAACTTTATCGCTAGGGGTCTTGGAGTCATACTTATATCTGGTAATTGTATGGTCAATAAATCATGGGATATCATGGGAGGGATATTGATCAAGCGTCAAGGTTTGTTCATATGTACGGTATGATGCTTAGTGAGTGCAATCTTTCTTAGAGACAACGTATGCATTGACACCAAGGATGATTGAAATCTTAGGAAATCAAGAGTACCAATCAATATTTGCTTCAACCAATAGTTATTGATGAATCTATATGACGGATTAGTTTCTCATGTACCGTTGCTATATGCTGCTATCAATTCCAAACTAATTTATGGATGACAACATTGGTTACCTCAATGGTACTTGGAACATGATTAATCATCAGTTCTGATAGTGATTGAGAAGGGAAACGATGGTGGATCATTGTTAACAATGATTGATAATCATTGAGTATCATTGCTGCTGCGTAAATGGCTTGATAGCGGTTTGTAAATGCTTGTGATTATATAATGGTTATACAATGGTCATGTCTGCTTCGTAGTGGCAAACAATGGTTGGGATGTAACGGCAAAATTGCTCCACTGTGGTGAATCATAATCATAGCTGAATTGTCAGAACGTTGCTTGTCGACAGTTTCCAACTGTGGAAAATATTTAGCAATATTGAACCCCAAACTGTATGACCTATCATGGTTCGCCACTGGCGATTCATGCTTCTTGAAGGTGATTGCTGATCATTCTTCGATCTGTCCGAAATAGTCTCCGAGTGGCTGATTGAAAAGAAAACACAAACGATATAGTGACTTGATGAATAACGCCGAGAGGTCAATTCCCTGCTAATCCCTTGTAACTTGGTGAACACCCCATACAGTAAATGACTAGTCTTTCTGGGGATGCACGGCTACACATGGTCATCAAGGAGCAAGTTTGACACTGAATATCTCCCATGTTCCATGATAAGATCGTTTACCAGCCTGTGGGATTGTCCAGCTTGGTATTCCATCAATTACCGGTATATGGTGGTTTCTCAAAATAGGGAACCCCATAAAATGGTTGGTTTACTACTATAAATGACTACTATTGGATGATCTGGGGGGCCCCCTATTTTGAGAAACCACCATATATGAACGCATGTGCGAAAACAACTTGGGAAAACAAGTCTATCTTGACCGGAGATCATGTCGCCTCTCAATCGCTCTGGATCATCACCGAATGGGCCCGGAATGGGCCCCTCCAATACCACTGGTAAGCAGCTAAATCCACTGTGAATCATCAACCATCACTGAGGATCATGAATCATCTTCAACCATGGTGATCCCTCACTATAATGGCTTTTGCCTATAAACAAACAGATAACTGTTGGCTAATAGATATTTGGTACCAACCTGGGTATCTCTATATTTGGTTTGCTTATCAAATGGCTTAACCAGGTTTCCTTACCAAAGCATAGAGATACCCAGTTGCTAAGCCGGAGATCTTTGGTGCCAAGGTTCTACCATCCGTCAAGTGCTTCAGGGCAGACTGCAAAACCTTGGGCGGCCCCAAGTGCTTCGCCGAGGGTAGGACCAGGCGCACCCCCAAGCCGTTTTAAATTTGAGATTGCCATAGAACTAGGAGTCCCTGTCCCTAGGGGTGCCCAAAAATGGTTGGTTCATTGCTATAAATGACTAATATTAAGTGCAACAAAGCAGCCTCGCTTGACATACCACCAAACAAGTAGAAAAAGCAAACAGTAAAGCAAAAAAAAAACAAATGGAAAAGCAAAAAAAAACAAATCTACATGTGGTTTGCATTTTTTTTCGCTTTTATTTTGCATTTTTTTCGTTTTTATTTTGCATTTTTTTCGCTTTTATTTTGCATTTGTTCCGCTTTTATTTTGCATTTTTTTCGCTTTTATTTTGCATTTTGTTCACTTTTATTTTGCATTTTTTCACTTTTGTACCTAGGGTTTTGCATCAATTTTCCAATTCTGGTACATATTTGACCGAAATCAAGAAAAAACAAAAAAAACAAATGGAAAAGCAAAAAAAACAAATCTACATTTGGTTAGCATTTTTTCGCTTTTATTTTGCTTTTTTTGTGCATTATTTTTGCTTTTATTTTGCTTTTATTTTGCTTTTTGTTTGCTTTTTTCGTTTGTTTTTGCTTTTTCATTTGCTTTAAATTTGTTTTCGTTTTGTTTTTTTTTGCTTTTTTAATTATTTTGGTGTTTCGGCCGCCAGGCTGAAATTGTTTTACTTAAGACTAATATTGGATGACGTCAATTGACAATCAACCGTCAACTAATCACCAGCTGAGCAACACTATTGCTTACGACCAAGCCATCAGTCACCAACATCAATCTATCATCCCAAATGGTTAAATCACCAAGGCATCATCAATACCCTTCATGAACCATCAATCATGCACTCACAACCGTCCTTTAGACAATCCTCAAGCCTATTTCACCACTCTTAACCATCATTCCAAACACTCATCACTCAGGCATCAGTCCACCAGTTGAAACGCTCCTGGTAGCTCCTGGCCTTGCAATGGGAACCGGATAGGCTTCTGGCCCAGCTACCAACCAACAGCCAGCAGTAACCCACCGAACTACTGCCACCCAAGGACCCTCAACTGGGCAAAGTCGGGGTCCGGATGATCGCGTCCAGCCCACTGATGCGACACGAACATGGCCCGGCCCATGCCGCGTCTGTAGCGTTGCAAAAGACCTGGAGCCATCCCGTTGGAGAAAGGCATCCGCCAAGGTGATCCAACCAAGGGAGGTGAACTCACCCAACTGATCTCAGCTGGGGCAACCCCCGGTTGTGACTTGATTTTGTTTCGGCCATTTAACAAGCCAGTTCTGTCAGTTATATCTACCATTTGCGTGGTAGTTACTCTAGTGAACCAATCCAACGGTTGTAGCTGGTTAGGGGCCCACCTTGTGTATGATCAACATATCCAGCAAAACAATTGGGATACCTAACTGACAGATGTGTGTATGCTCACCGCGAACAGCATGCTGCAGCATATGTTCAGAAACAATCAATCGTTAAATACATTGCATGGCAATAATGGTTTCAAGATAATGACCAACAGATTGCCATTCAGTCATAGTTACTGATCATTATCACTAAAGATGTTCAAGCACCAACTATTAATTTATTATCAAAAAATAAACATTCTATATCATCGACCAGCATTTAGTAACCTATCAGTAATCATTCTCAACCACAATCATTATATCAAATGTCATAAATATATAATTAATCACCATTGAACCATGACACACGATCGTCAATCATCACTACTACTACCTGTCATGAACCAATCATCCGAAAGCCTAACTTTACCATCAACCATCAGACCATCACCATCCCAACCACTAGTAGTCAATACAAGAGTCTTTATGTTATGATCAACCAGTAGTCAATCAACCACTAGTAGTCAATACACGAGTCTTTAATACGATCAACCAGTAGTCAATCAACCACTGGTAGTCAATACAAAAGTCTTTAATTCGATCAACCAGTAGTCAATCAACCACTGGTAGTCAATACAAAAGTCTTTAATTCGATCAACCAGTAGTCAATCAACCACTGGTAGTCAATACAAAAGTCTTTAATTCGATCAACCAGTAGTCAATCAACCACTGGTAGTCAATACAAAAGTCTTTAATACGATCAACCACTTGGTGCCCAAAACACCGTCCCCTAAACAGTTCGATCCAGTTGCTGCAACACCATCCAGTGCCACCTGGCCTTTCCGTCGTAGCTCCTCATGAGCTTCGACAACGGTCATGGCCATCAGCGTCTTTAAGGAGACGACGTACCTGGTCACCGCCGGAAACCACGACTGCTCGGTCGCGGGTCGCTGGTCAGTCGCAGTGGTAGCATCAGAACTGGATGACCATCCGCCATTTTATGAGCATCGTTAAGCATCACCGACGGCCAAGTTGTGATGCCATCTACATTTATATACATATTTTTTCGAGTATATAGATATAAATATGTATATATATATATATGTGAATTTATGTAAATACATATGTATCCATAAAAATACAAATAAATATATCAAGATTCATGTGTATGTAACAGTGTATGTATAGATATCTGGGGTGGTGTTGTGCTGTGCTTTTCACTGTCCACCACAAGCTGGATGGTTGTACCCTGCTCGTCAACATTACACTGATCAATACATGGGTTTGTTCAAGGATGGCGAACACCCCAAACTGAGTTCCATGTGAACAATGGCTGCGACACGTTGGTAAAAATTGTGGACACACCCATGTTTACAGTTGGTTCACATTTTGTGAGTGGCATATACTTTTCATGCCGCGTAATCATCATGATTATATCAACACATGTTACACCATGCAACAACGACATGGTGACTCTTTTGAGCAATCATGGTGGTCCACGGGTAGATCAAGAACCACGAAAATGCATCCAACCACCCATCCTCAACAAACCAAGTAACAAACAACAGCTCTTGATGGTTCTGCGAACACAACTAGCTATGGTTGTAACATAGGTCAGTGAGGTCGCAGATTGTACATGCGTACTCCTGGACATTTGCTCGAGCAGGTGAGTGTCCTACAATCCTGATATTTAGTCCTTGGTTCTGTAGCACGACTACCATCGCGGTCGTCACGATTGCCATTGTCACGATTCTGATCGTGACCATCATCATCGTCATGATGACCCATCGTGAATAGAACAAAAACTACTGATTGTTGTTTTCCACACTTCTCTATCAAGACTTGGACAGCCACTACTGGCATGGCTGAGCAAACTATCTGAGAAATAAACCCCTAATGGGTCCTTGTACGCTTAAAAGATTCATTGTGGCCAGTTCCTCCATTGTGGAATACACAAGTTCAACCCCTCATGGCTGCTGATGGATAAAATCCTTGAACATGAGACAATGCCTGCTGGTTGGGTATTTACATATGTATCAATATATACGCATATGTAAACAGAAATGTACAAGTGTGCTTGCAAACATCTTTTATCTTTGATAACTGCAGGTGAACAAATACATACATGAACAAGTAAAGTCAAACATGAACGCCTAAATGGAGACTGAATTATAAACATCAAAGGCCTAGGTGCCTACTATCTAGATCAATCAAAATATGTAGATTAAACACCGGTACAATGTCAGATTTCACATGTTGAAGTTCACGACTCTTGGTAGCTCGCCAGGGGCCGACGCCGCAGATCAAGCCACATTGGAAATGCCAAATCCTGACTTTGTATGCCCTGCCAGCGGTGTTCCAGCTGCCGGAGTGGAGAAGCATGGAGGCTTTGCTGTAAACTCTGGCAAAACTTAAGCTGGAAGTGGGAAATCCACCAGAGAAATAGCTTGATACCTGTAAAGTTGATGATCTTTTAGCTTGCATGTTAGTTCTGATGATTATCTGTAACACTGATACTCCAAATCATCTTCAGTTATCACGTGCAGTGGGGACGCAGCTTTTTTGGGGGTTGCTAATCATGGACTATGGACAAGACCACATTGTCCTCAAACGCTTCAAGGAGTCATTTGTATTCAGTTGTCAGATTGTAAACTTCAACAATTCTTGGGTTAGGGGTAAAACCCAGTGGTGCACCGTCAATGTGGCTACAAGTTGGGCCCCCCAGTGATAAAGTGGTTTGTTTTCGGCCATTGAACAAGCTAGTTGTATCTACCATAACTGGTAGTTACCCTAGATTTGTCTTCATGATCAGTGATGTGGTCATGTTGTAGCCCTTTTTACTCAAGTGGCCTAACGATAGGCTGTGTTCGATCGCGGAAAAGGACAGTGAAGTGCGAGGAAAGGGAAGCTTGAAGTGTCAAACCAGTGGGGGCCAAACCAGACCTGAGTCAGGTTATGAGCCCAACCAACGCTATGCTGCATCGAAGGAGGTCTAGATCCCTAGCACAAGGCTCAGGAAGTGGCAGCCGAAGAGAGGGTGCGACCCAAGAGAGAGAGCAGTTGGCCCTTGAAGACACCAAGAAACCAGACTCCATTTCACCATTACCAGGAGCGAAGGCTGGTACCCCGATGCTAGAGTTAGAAGATATCCCAAAGGCACCATCCGGAGACCCCAAGGCTCTAGGACCCAAGAACCTTGAACCTCTATTCGACAGGGAGCAACTGGAACAGGTAAAGCGTTTGGAGGACCAGGCGCCACTGTTGCAGTCGAATCGCAAGTCAGGGCAGTCAGCAAGGGAGCCTGACTGCAGCTCAGCAAAGAAGCATGGAGGAGAAGAGGAAGAAGTGGGTAACCTAGAGCTGGCTCGTCAGAAGGGATGGGGAAAGGGAAAGAAGGGAATGGAGGCACCAAGTTTTCCTATGGGATCACCTGCGTTCACTCAGGGGCTACCCATGTCCATGTGGGATGAGTTACGATTCCAACAGCAATGGAGCATGCAACAAGAAGCTCACCAAGTTACTATGATGATGAAGCAGCTACAGGAGGAAAACCTTCGGTTGAGAGTCCAATTAGCAGAAGAAAGGGAAACGAAGTATTCCACCCCACCGGAAGCTACATGGGATACCCGCGGAAAACGAAGAGAAGTAATGGCTAAGGAGGACGGGCTCAGGAGCCAGCAAGAACGTGGCTTGAGGAGTTCGACTGCTAAGGAGGACGGGCTCAGGAGCCAGCAAGAGCGTGGCTTGAGGAGTTCGACTGCTAAGGAGGACGGGCTCAGGAGCCAGCAAGAAGAACGTGGCTTGAGGAGTTCGATGATAAAGGAGGACGGGCTCAGGAGCCAGCAAGAAGAGCGTGGCTTGAGGAGTCCGGCGACAAAGGAGGACGGGCTCAGGAGCCAGCAAGAAGAGCGTGGTTTGAGGAGTTCGACAATGAAGGAGGACGGGCTCAGGAGCCAGCAAGAGCGTGGCTTGAAGAGTTCGGCAACAAAGGAGGATGGGACTAGGAATGTCCGACAAGAAGAAAGAAAGAATTTGAAACCTGGTTCCAAGGAGGATGGGCCCAGGGGCCGGCAAGAAGGGAACCACAACGACAATCCAGGAAGAACAGAAGTCCAAGACCCAGTCCAATGGGAAGAAGACGACTTTGATCTGTTCGGAGATGATAACGAGGCAGAGGAACAGCAGTCATCTCAAGGAACTGAATCCATGAAGACCCCCCAGGAGCTAAGTGAAGCAGAGCAGGAAGAAGTGAGGATGAGAAGACCCAGACAGGACGGACAGGATCCTATGGAAGTCATGCTCAAACTCATGGAAGGGATGCAATCAATGCAAAGAGAGTTTATGAAGCAGCAGACGAAAGGAAAGAAAAAGAACGAAGATGAAGAGGAAGATGAGCAGGTGAGAGTGAACATGGAGCTTCATCGTCTACCCGAATGGACCATGGAGACCGCACCAGTTGACTACCAAGATTGGATGCTGCTGATCCAACAGCAAGTCGCTGACCTGTCAGCATCGTCGTCGGAGTGGTGGGAGAAAGTGGTATCCTATGCGAAGAAGTGGTATCATGTTCACCAAGGACTAAAGCCAATTGAAAAGTTGCAACATGATGTTCCTCGACCTTCGGAACTGGAAAAGAGCAAGTGGAAGAGGTTGGAACGAAGAACCCGAAACCTTTTGCTCCAGGCCATCCCCGAAGGACAGAAGGAAGACATCATCGCCTCCAAGGACCTCTCCGTCATGAACATCATATGCCGACTCATGGTGAATTACCAGCCTGGAGGAAGTCACGAAAAGGCAGCGGTGTTGATGGCATTAGAAGGTCCTACCGAAGCTGGAAATGTAGCTGAGGCACTTGGAGGGTTGAGGAAGTGGTTGAGGTGGAAGAAAAGAGCAGAGGATATGGGAGTGGTGCTGCCGGATCCATCCGTATTGTTACGGGGACTTGATCGACTGGTGGGAAAGGTGTTGGCCGGAAATCCAACGTTGCAGTTCAGGATCAATCTTGCCCGTACTACACTGATGGTGGATGCCGTCCCAACGATGCTCGGGATTGAAAAGCTTGCTGAATGTCTGCATGCAGAGATGGACCAGCTATCGTACTCCAAGAAGAAGGGAATGTTAGCCAACCCAAAGATCAAGAAGTTTGGAGGGGAGGAACAACCGAATCCTGGACTTGGAGGCAAGAAGGAAGATGAGCCAAAAAAGGAAATGGGAAAGTGTCGGTTCTTTCTCACAGAACAAGGTTGCAAGCGAGGCAAGGGATGTAAGTGGAGTCATGACCAGTCCGACGGTCAAAAGCGATGTTGGACATGTGGTTCAACAAGTCACTTCAGTCCGAAGTGTCCCTTGAGAGAAGGTGCCCCAAAGACAGCGAAGTTGGAGAAAGAGAAGACCAAGACACCGGACAAGGAAGATCCCCGGAAGAAAAAGAATGAGGAAGAGGAGGCCCCATCTGATAAAGCGGTGAGCTCAGGTGAGGATATGAAGTCACTTCTGGAAGAAGCCAGCAAGATGTTGAGGACTATGCCCAATTCATCCACCGACTTCGCAGCCGAGGAAGGAAGCGACGCGAAGATCAGAAGCTTACAGAAGCAATTGGATGAGTTGAGAGGAGGGAAGTTGAAGGTGCTACGAATTGCTCGACTTCAACCATGTCAAGAAGACCAAGGCCTGTTGGACTCGGGTGCTACCCATGCACTCAGACCCCCATGGAAGAACGAAAAGACACACACCTATGATACGGTCACCATCAACCTGGCCGGAGGAAAACAAACGAAGATGAAGATGTCCCCCAGTGGAGCCATCATAGGAGAAGAAGGTGCCGAACCCATCGTACCTTTGGGAGGTTTGATTAGGAAATTGGGATGTGCACTCCAATGGACTGAAGACCACCTGGTCATTTCACACCCACAAAGAGGCCAGATCCAGACGATCATCAAAGAAGGATGCCCTATGGTATCACGTACTGTAGCCCTGAAGTTGATTGAGGAGATGGAAAGTTGTGGAGGTGTGAAGGTCAAGAAGATGGAGGAAGATTCAAGTAAGATGAAAGATTGGATGAGAAGAGTTGCCCAGGAACACCCCGTTTTTGAAGGAGTACCGGAAGAGATCAAGTGCAAGTTGCCCCAGGAACCTGTTGAAGGACACGTGTTGGGAAATCGAAGGAGAAGAAAGTTATGGAGAAAAGAAGGAGGAGTGACAGTGTATCTATACTCAGGAAAGGATGAGGGATATACCATGAAGACAGCATTCCGCGACCTGGGAGGAGACGTGAGGAAGTTGATTATGATAGACGTGAAGAATGGATCGAAGTGGGACATGGTGGAGAACCTGGCCTATGGGGAGTTGATGTCCATGGCCATCAAGGGTCAAATCGACACCGTGGTGACGTCCCCCAACTGTCGCACCCGATCCCGACTACGACATGTTCAAGTCCCAGGAATGGATTTGCCTGGCCCTGTTAGAGAATGGGGAGGAGGTGAATGGGGAAGTGCCAATGCTAGTGACTGGGAGCGTCAGAAATGCTGGGAAGACGATGTGATGCTGTTCCGATCTTTGATGTTGTACGTTGTCGTGCAAGAGTTCAAGAAGGCAGAAGGTTTGAAGAAACCGGCGAAATTCCTTCTAGAACATCCCAGTGAACCCGCTGATCTTCCAGAGGTTGTGAGTTTCTGGAGGACAAGACAATGGAAAGAGTTCAAGCGAATCTACGGCATGAGAGAGGTACACCTGAACCAGGGGGAGTTGGGAGGAGGAGGAGAGAAGCCCACCACCTTGGGTACCAATATGAATGTCGAGATCCCCAGTTTGAAGTTGAAGAGCGCACCCCGATGCACCCATGGAAAGACGAAAGAACAGCTGATGGAGGAATCCAAGAGGATGGCAAGATGGACACCAATTCTAACAAGTGCGGTGACCGAGGCGATTTTGAAGGAGGCTGGCGTGAAGGTGGCGATCAAAACATGGAGGACACATGTTCGCATGAACCATGCTCCCTTTTGGAAGAACTGCAAGATATGCCAAGAGGCTGCAGCTCGTGGACGCCCTCACCTTCGACAGAAGTTACCCCCAAGAGCAGGAGTCCTCTCGATGGACTTAGCTGGTCCACTGAAGCTGGCAGGTGACTTGAACAACGACATCTGCAAGTACATCCTGGTGGGAGCTATGACATGGCCCACAGGAATGGTGGATTATCCGGATGAAGAGGAAAGAGTCCCGGAAGGTCCAAAAGAGGAAGAGATGGACGAAGATAAAGATATAGAAGATCCGGAGGAGAAGAGAAGAGAGGAAGAGACAGCCAGGAAGAAGGAGGCAGATCTCAGAAGAGAGGTAGAGGAAGAGATGCTCAGACCCCCAATTCCCGAAAAGGCTGAAGAGGAACACCACCCAGACGAAGAGGAAAAAACACCAACAGAACCTGCAGAAGAGCCAATAGCACAGATGAAGGTGTATCGAATGGCTATCCCTTTGAGGTCCAAGAATGCAGATGACATCTTGCGAGGAGTCTCTGATTTGTATCTGATGTTGAGGAGTGATGGATTTCATGTTCAACAGATACATTGTGATCGAGGAGGGGAGTTCTGTAGTGAAAGACTGGCTAAGTGGTGTTTGGAACGGGGGGTGTTACAGACCTTCACTGCCGGTGCGGAACCCATGTCAAACGGAAGAGTAGAGAGGACCGTTCAGGCCATCAAAGCTGAAGTGAGGCGTATGCTACATGGATCGGGAGTAGGCCCGGAATACTGGCCGGTGGCCGTGAGAAATGTTAATGAAAGGTGGAGAAAGGAAAGACTCCAATTGAAAAGCTTCAATCCACCTTTTTACTCTGAAGTCATCGTGAGGAAGAGGTATTGGAAAACCAAGGAGTTGGAGCCGTTGAATGAACGTGTCCGCTACCTATGTCCCTCGTGGGTGCACCATGGACACTGGGTCGAAAGAGAAGATGGGTCACGAACACTCACCAGAGCAGTGATTACCCATACAGCCGAACCTGTTCAAGAAGGAGTTTGGGTGGCTTTGGAGGAAGCACTGACTCCCATGGACGCCAGAAGAAGACTGAGGAGGAAGTCTTATGTGAAGAAGGCAGAAGTTGAAGATCCAATGAAAGAAGAAGCCAGGAAAAGGATTGAGCAGGTGATCACGGAGGAAGCCATGCATGCCATCTACGACGACAAAGATGTGCTAGAAGTGGTAGCTGACGGGATCAAAGCCCTGCAGGCACTGGAAGTCACTGAAGAAGAGGACATCCTACAGACCAAGATTGTGAGCCCCCAGGAAGTTCGAAGAAAGATTGAAAGATGGCGACCAGCTATCGAGGAAGAGATCAAGTCGCTCTTCCAGACCAAGAAAGCCTTGAAAGTGGTCACCAAACACGAAGCGAAAGAAAGGCTAGGAGGAGGTGTGGTAGCCCTGCCTTCGAAAATGGTCTTCACCTTGAAGCCAGATGCCAACAATGTCAAGGGGAAGTGCAAATGCAGGATCGTAGCTTGTGGCAACTATGCACCTCAAGAAGAAGAAGGAGATTACTTCGCCGCAGGGGCAGACGCGGCTTCTCTTCGTGTCGCCCTTACCCTAGCATCATCCAGGAAATGGTGCGGTATCAATGTCGACATCCGCACTGCATTCTTGAACGCTCCAATGAGGAAGGAGGTTGAAGAGTCAGAGGATGAGGAAGGTTTGAAGCCGGTGATGTTGAAGCCTCCAGGAATCTTGATCACCTTGGGGTACTTCACGGAAGACCAGTGGTGGGAAGTACACAAGGCCCTATATGGTTTTCGCATATCTCCGAAGCTATGGTCAGACCACAGGGACGGTGAAATGCAGAAGATGAGGACAGGAGACACCTTTCTTCAACAGCTGGAAAGCGAATCATGCATGTGGATGATCAAGACCGAGAAGGAGGAGAAGGTGGTAGGAATGATTATCACCTACGTCGATGACCTTTTGATCCTCTCAGACTTGGAGACAGCTCAAGCATGGACCGAAACAGTGCAGAAGAGGTGGGAAACTTCTACTCCGGAACAAGTGCAAGAAGAAAAACCCACACGATTCTTGGGGATGGAGTTGTGGAGGGATCACCAAGGACAGTGGAAGGCCACCCAAGCAGCGTATACCAAGGATCTTTTGCTCCGAAACCTGGGAAGCCAGGAAGGATGGGGAAAGAGAAAGATCCCAGTGACCAAAGGAGGAGAGGAGTTTGAGGAAGAAGACTTCGTGAAGAAAGAAGAAGATGAAGTTGAAGAGAAGAAAGAAGACAGAAGCATCGCTGATGTTCGCGAGGCTCAAAGAATAGTGGGCGAATTAATCTGGTTGGTGACCAGATGTCGACCAGATCTGATGTTTGCGGTTTCGCAAATGTCGATGCTCACCACGAGGAAGCCAAAGCAGGTGAAAAGAATGGCAGATCAGGTGTGGAAATACCTGGCAGCCACACTGAATGAAGGACTATGTTTCGGTACAGGAACAGATGACCAAGACCTCTATGTCTACACCGATGCAAGCTATGGAGAAGAGGAAGCGCAAGGTTGTGTGGTACTGAAGTGGGGGGAGGGACCCATTTTGTGGCGAAGTACCAAGCAGAATCTTCAAACTACCTCCACCGCAGAAGCAGAGCTTGTGGAGGTGATGGAGGGTGCGGTCTTGATGGAATCCATGAGAGTGATGATAGATGAGGTGATGGGATATGCAGTGAGATGCTGGCAGTTCACAGATTCATCTTCGGCCTTGGCGATCGTCACTGGCGATGCCTCCTCGTGGCGAACCCGACATTTTCGCAAGAGGGCGAGATTCTTGAGGTGGAGAACATTGAAGGGGGATGTCATCATGAGACATCTTCCAGGGACTCAGATGGTGGCAGATGTGGGAACGAAGGCGCTTTCCCATGTGAAGCTCCAGGAGTTGAAGAAGCTTCTAGGAATGGAAGTGACGGCCGCCCAAAACTTCCCCAAGAAGGAGGAACCCCAGGATGTGAAGGAAAACCCAAAAGAGGGAGAGGAAAGTAGAGAAGAACGAAGAGAGGTTCCAGCAGGAACTGAGAAGAGGTTGAAACTTGCAGTCATGATGGCCTTACTTCAAAGAGCCAGAGGCCAAGAAGAAGAAGAGGAAGAAGGCAGTCGATTGTTGAGCTGGATGGTCTTGGGATATACCGTGATGATAATCCTGTTCACCCTGCTACTTCAGAAGGTATGGCAGATGATGACGAAGACCGGAAAGTTGGAAGAAGTCGACGCAAAAAGGATGAGAGAAGATGGCATAGAAGAAGTGCCAATGATGATGATGGAACCCCAGATAGAAGGAGAAGAAGATGAGATGAGAGAAGAAGAAGCGACCCCAACCAAAGAAGAAAGTAGAAGAGAAGAAGAACGGCTTGAGCAAGGTCCTGAGGAAGAACCAGGACCACCGCTCGCCAAAGACGAGGCTGCAGCTTCGTCAGAATCCAGGATCCCAGCTGAACGTTCAACCCGAGAGAGACCAACCCCAAAGTTGATGTCTGTGTTCATTACACAGTATGGAAACCGATACCATCGTAGCGCACAGTGTTCCAAGTTACTGTGCGCTAGCACAACCACCCAAGTCAAACTGTGTGGAGAATGTGCTCAAAAGATGGAAGCGAGGATGAATGCCAACTGGAAGATCTATGGAACGGGACCCAGGGGGGTTCTACATGTGACCCAAGAACACATGAAGCACGGAAACTCAAGAAGCACGAGGGTATGGACTCCATGCTCGACATGCTATCCCAACGGAGAGAACAACGAGACGAGTAGGGCTTGAGTCGATATTTGAAAAATACTCTGAAAAATGAGTATGTGCAGTGGAACCAAAATGTTTCCACCGCAGGGGGAGTGTGTGAACATGCTCGATTTGTCTTCATGATCAGTGATGTGGTCATGTTGTAGCCCTTTTTACTCAAGTGGCCTAACGATAGGCTGTGTTCGATCGCGGAAAAGGACAGTGAAGTGCGAGGAAAGGGAAGCTTGAAGTGTCAAACCAGTGGGGGCCAAACCAGACCTGAGTTAGTATCTACCATAACTGGTAGTTACCCTAGTGAACTAACCCAACGGCTATGGCTGGTGAACGGGGCCCACCTTGTAGGTGGCTACCATTGCTTCACCAGGAATCCCCTGGTAGCGTTGAAGTGACGGGTACAACCTTGAAACTAAAAACCCTTTTTAAGAGCACCAGTGATGCTGCCCCCTAGTTATAAGTTGGCAGTTACCCTAGTTACCCTAGTTCTCACCCAAGTGCTATCTATGTCATAACTGGCACCCTAGTTTTTACCCAAGTCAACTAACTCGGGGACCTCACCTGGTACTTGGTGGTGCCAGCCTTTGACACTGAGCATTGTTGTTGGGGACATCCTCATTGATATTCTTCTTGTTATTGATTACCAACCGTCATTCATCAGCATCCTCACCCTTCACCATCAGAAACTACCACCAAGCATTCTTGATCAGTGACCACTATACCTACATCAGCTACCGTCAATAGACCAATCAACAGCATGACTGATATTCCACAATCTATCATTTCCACTATTTGTTCACCCCCCGGGAGGCAGCTAGTTAGTCCGGACCAATCAGTACAACCAACAAGAATCGACCCCAATCAAAAAAATGCTCCTGGTATGATCGCACATGGGTGTTTCTCACAATAGGGGGGCCCCAAAATCATCCATTTAGAACCATTGATAATGATAAATCAATCAATGTTGGGGTACCACTATCTTCAGAAACCACCATATGTGGATTGGATGTGCTTCATCCTTTTAAAACCATTTATAGTAATAGATCAATCATTTTTGGGGTACCACTATATGGATTATAACTTGGAAACTAATGGATCTGCTCCGATGTTTCAAAACAAGTCATCACCAACTCCACTTGCGGCCTGTGCGCCGCGGCGTTGCGCTACGGGGAGCTATCACCAAGCCAATGACCCCAACAGGTGTTGAGGTTGGCACGAATGTAAGATGCCTTCAATGGACGCCAGACTTGTTCGGTTAACTGTTTTATAAATAAATTGGATAGAAACTGTCATCAAGTGAACATTCATATCGTTTAACTGGAAAAATCTGTGTTCGTTTAACAGTTTTATAAATAAATGGGATAAAAACTGTTTAACATTCATATAGATATATAGTTTGACTGGATAAAACATCTGTCATCAAGTGATCCATTCAAAAAAAAAACTTGTTGGTTCAACTGGTCCACGATCTGTTTGACACTTCTTTTTGACGGATCACTCTATCATGAACACCTCCTTAGTGATCACTCAGGGTCGGGTCGCTTGAAAAGAAGACAAGCAGTTGCAGGAAGACCGCCCATCAAATTAGAGGCATTAAACTGTCCCACCAGCGATGAACCACAACAGGAACAAGCTGATCGAGTAGATTCACTGGCAAACTGCGGTACCAACAAGGAAGTCACGGTAATCATTGTGAACGCATTCAGGTGCCACAATAGTGGCACTCCCAAACCCACTGGTTTCCGTGTAAAATGATCATTTGCTTTGGTGAGTTACGATGCTTACCCGTCATGGCTTGGCAGATACCCATTTAAGCATCAATAAAACAATTTTCAACCATCAATCATCTTATGGGCTTGTCCATGGCCATGATCTACTTCCATGATGTCTGTTGGTAGTCAAATGACCCTTTGGGGAGGGCTCAAGGTACAAACATGGCCATGGAGAACCCCATATCAAGCCATGCTGAACCACCCCCTTGACTTCATTATGCTGTTAGCTCCATATAGCCTAGCTATTAATCATGTTTTTTCTCCAACATGTAACTTCATCCATGATGATCCATGATGATCAGGTCCATCATCCATCTGAACGTCGGCTCTCCAGGATCGTTCCGTGCCTGCACTCCGTGATGTGAAATTCTTCTCGGACGAGTCTCCAGAGCATTGTGAAGTCGTTGCGATGCTTGCGACGATACACCTGGTGGAGCCCCTAGGCTCAGCCACACCCAAGCAACCAACCAAGGAGGCAAGCAACCAACCAAGGAGGCAAGCAAGCAAGCAAGCAAGCAAGCAAGCAAGCAAGAAAGCAAGCAACCATTTGATGATACTGGGGAACAAATATTTAAAACCACCATCTACTTATGCTTAATGATAGACAGTCCATTGTAAAAGTCATCATATACTGTTTCTGTCCCCACTCTCCGCTGTTCCGCGTGTGTACAGCCAGCAACTGTTCACCACATCCATGCATGAACCATTTCCTACCCTTCAAGTCACTTATGTAGTAGGTAGCGAGGGAAGCCCTGGCATACGGCTGGTTACCCATTATAAGTTCGTACTTGGAAGGGATGGATTGGTTTTGCATTTTTGATTCGTTTGTTAAACATCGTTCAGCATCATTGACAATCTTCCCTGTTTTTCCCTATCAACGATCATTGACTGGCTCCGTGTATCACATTCTGCATGTGTTTTATCTTGTTTCACCCTCCATCGTGTGACACCCTCTGCCAAGACACGAGTCATAGCTTCTGGCTCGTTCGCCGCAATCGCCCGGGTCAAGGGGTACAAATTGGTGTAGCCCAGCGAGTGGTTTCTTACTGTGTTGGGATACCCCCATTGAAATAACCGTTGTCCTCAGATGGGAGGACTCGCGAAGTATGGATGGAATGGGTTCCCAACATGGATTCCCAGTTGAGTCGCAAGGGTCCTATGCCCCCAAGCTAGTTATATCAAATGGCCATGTTTCACAATCCAGCTATCTTCAAGCAGCAGGTCCGTCGTATAGCTTGCTACATGCTGTGGGAGCCCCCACGGTCCCCCTCGGTTTCCCCGGCAATCCTGGGTGATACCTCTACTGATCATGTCCCTGACCCTTTCAACCGAGCAAAGCTTGAGCAACGAACAAGGCGGAAAGCAAAGCAAAGTGGCAGACTGCTTGGGAATGCTTTGCCAAACAAAGGGCATTCCCAAGTACTTTGGCCAGGGATGCTCAATAACTATTGATCAGCAACGTTGATGCTAACTAGTAGTAAACCACTGATTGATGATAAATCAATTATCATTTCATCACTAGCAATCTGATTGATGTATAGGTCGGTCAACCGCCATTGGTCCCGCAATGGGTTTTGACAGAGGAATCATTTCTTCATGACAGTTCCATTTTCGGTGGAAGACCATCACTGAGAAACGAGACACGACCTGGTGTACTTGCAAGCTAAAAACCAACCAATTCCTATCCCATAATGTTGGTTTCTGCTTAGTATCTACCTGTTGGTTTCATCTATTTTCATTACTTTAGGGGGGGTTACACTAATCAGAAACCAACATTACTCAGAACCAGTTGTTGGTTCCACAAATCGACTAGCACAAACCCAGGGAAGAGATGCGTAATCTCAGAATCAGTAGGTGCGATAACGATTTCAACCATCCTAAACAATAGAGAGGGCGGTCCAACCGGCCAACCAAGTATGGATGTCAATATGTTGATATGTTGTTTCTGACATTTTCTGACCATGTTTGTTGTGATAAATCCAAATGTATGCTAGTCACCGAAGAAAAAGACTTTAGGTCAAAGCATGTCGAACCGCGGGCACACATGAAGGAATCAGGAACACCTTGAAACAGCGGACATGGTGCGAAACTTCTTTGAAGAACCCTTGGAGAACTGATCGGTTTCCCTGGTTCCCTACAAGAATGTGGTGCTTATTGCTTATCCGGGTTCGCGGAGCAACCATGTACGAAGCCTGGATCTGATGGTTGAATGTTCCCGTCCAAAAAATGTCGTTCGAGAACTCGTAGAGCAAATCGAAGCCGGTGCATCAGGGGAACAGCCATTAAGTATATCAACAGTGTGCTGACTCATCTGCGTTTCTCAAGCAGTAGGGGTACCCCTAAATCATCCAGTTGATTGACCATGTATAATTAGTAATAAACCCTTCATCACTTTGGGGTTCCCAATTTTGAGAAACCACCATACAGTAGTTGTTTAACCGTTTTGCTTGGCGATACCTGATTTTGTTAGAGAGGTCAGGTGTCTCCACTTATGCATGTTGTATCCAACCATCCTGAACGTCATTTCATGTCAATGATTTCTCAATATTTCTCTATAGGAGGTGCTCCCATACCATCCAGGTATGGATATCAAATTTTGAAACAACTTTGCGTATATATGTAAATCACTATTAAATCTATTTAAAAAAAAAACATATATAAACATAAACATATTATTATATAATATATACATATTGTAGAAATACTATCTGACATATTCAGCAAATATGTAGGTGTATATTTATTTATTTATTTCTATATGAACTACCTATGCTTTGTTCCTATCATTTTTGGGTGCTTCTTTGCTGGTCTTTCCTGTCAATGCACCAATCAAATCACTCCAGCAAATCCCAGCTTTCATGACCCCCTTGGCACCATCCCAAACCCAAACCGGGCTTCATAACCAACCCCCTCCGCGCGCTTCGCCGCTCCAGCAGGGCAGAGGCACTCTGCCCATGCAGTTCCGCCTGAAATTCTTCGTCAAGGTTTCTCTATCGGGCACCTGCGGGGGGCGGCAGCAGTGCACATCGTGGCACTGGTGGTGGCCTCCTAGCCATGGTTGGTTCGGGGTTAGTTCAGCTACCACCCATATGGTGTTTACTGTTTACCTTGATGTCTCTTCGGATCTCAAAAGCTGAATTGCTTCGATACGTCGATAATGATTATCAACTATTCACTCAACTTGAAAACTAACCTGGTTGCGCGGAGAGCTGGTTTACCTTTGCTGGTTGGTGGTTTCAAGCCCTATGAAAAATATTAGTCAACCAACTAATTGTTAATAACTACTGGGGACAATAAAAAATGTCTGAAACCACCAACCAGTTTAAAAATTGGTCATCTCTGGCTTCCAGGTTCCAACAGCGGGCGGACCAGTTTGGTCACGCCAAGGGGGAACCATGTAAGCACACGGGCACTTCAGTGCGCGAGAAAAACATCTGCAGCAGGGGAGAAGTTGAGGCCAAAGGGGATGGGATGTACAGATGGAGATTCTTGGGTGAATCTCCATGAAAAATGTACAGATGTGGCCAAAAATGGATCATGGTGAATTATGAAGGTAGGAGTTTTTTTTCAACCCAAAATCTTGGGAATGGATATATGAGTTGCAAGAAATGCAGTTCGAAACGAGTTGAGTTGTGTTGAACAATCCTGGTCATAGGTTGTTTGTCGATCATAGTGGGCTGCATTTCCTTGTTTCTTCTAAAAGTTGTTGGAGTCGCCGCTGTATGATTCACAAAAGAACCTGTTACACTGCTGTTCATTGATACCATTTGGATCCTTTTGGGTTGAGCAAGAGCCCTGATAACACACAAGCACAAATTGGGTCCTGCGTGCATCATGTGCATGGGATCATTTATCCAACGGCTTTTCGTTGCGGGTACCATTCCAACCGTTCATGCTAAGCAATTGATACGAGTATGGCGGTCCAATCTTTTACAACAGTTTTTGCTGACCATTCCTGCAAGTATCGGATGCTTACCTTCGCCCTGTTTGGATGGGTACTGACCCAGCTCAACATGTAGTTGGTATATCCCCTAAACAAAGTGCTTGTTATCCCCTATGATCAACCACATAAACCAGCTGGAAGTCACCATTGGTTCGTTACTAGTGACCCATCCCCACATCTCTTGGACGTTCAACGGCAGCTCCACCTTCTCAGCCATTTGTTTCACTGTCTCTGCCGCCGCTGCAGCGACCCTGAGCCAGACCATGTGGGCAATGCCCTACCCTTCCAGTTACCTATCACCAGTGAACCCCTGGCGTAGGGATGCATACCTAGTATTTGTTGGTAGATGGATAAGTATGGGATTAGTAAGTAGCCAAGAATGCAAAATGATGGTATCAACCACAATCAACTACAGGTCTGAGAAATTGTCCATTTTATGCTGGCGACTATGCCGAAGAATGATGTAGGATAGGCACCTCCAACAATCATCAGGGATGATCAGCCACCATAAGCTATTGGATGGGCTTTCACTGCGCGACAAAAAACTGAAAATAACTTCGCCTTTTGCAGGGAAAGTCGCTGGGTTTCACCGTCTCATGAGTCTCAAATCGGATCAGATTCACCAGGTTACCGAGCCGGGAGTGTCCCGACAACACTGCGGAGCTAACACTAACTATGTGGACACCCTGCAGGCAATCAATCAAAGAAAGAAAGAAAAAAAATAGAAAAAAAAAAAAAATTCCTTCCACCGTTGGCCGGATTCCCAATTACCACAGGGCCGTATCCCTCTTGTGCTGGGATAGCTTCGTGTTACAATCGAAATAGCCCGTGCGGCTGCTACATCCCAAATTGACAGTGGCATAATACTTGCATGTTGGTGGAAAGCTTCACCTCTCTTTTCAAAGGGTCAACCCTTCACTCCCCCAAAGCAAACTAGATTAGGTAACAATCAGTGAACTGTGACGTGGTGGGATGGGAGAGTAGATGGGACACGATGGCTCACCCGGAACTGCCAATCTGCGCAAGTGTGTGTGTGTGTGTGTGTGTGTGAGAGCACAACCCGTCCCAAGGGATAATCAGTATCAGTCATCGCAGGGGGCAGAGGGATCGTCAGATGTGGCCTCTGCCAACGAAGCTCCACACTGATTGATCAGGAAAACGTACCTGCAAGTTAGGTCGGCCTGGACACCGGAGTGTGTAGCTGGTGACCTCTACAAGTCTGTTCATCGCTGTTCGTGTTTCTCATCAACTGCACAGCTGTCAGCCGCCACTGCACCTTTTTTCCGAGATTTTCGTGTACCAATAAGGGGAGTACCAGTCATCCATCATGCTCACCTTCATCTCCTCACCGCCAATTTGGCTTTCGTGTCTATCATGGCACATCCGATGGGTCTTATCGATTACAATACTGGTAGCATGTGACCCATTCGGTCTTTCAAGTGTGTATTCAGGCCGAGATTCCGTCATGGTCCGGTCGTGATCTGGGGTCTTACCCTGGCTAAGGCTTCTTCTCAACTGATTAGTCTGCGGACTTGTGTACCATGATTACCTGACCAGCAGGTCAACTGGAGTGAGTACTACATTGGATTCTTGTAGGCTTCTTGGAATTGAATTTCGAACTCAACGACCACTTGGTCGCCTTCTCAATGATTAATGAATCCCATTGAAAATGATCAATTGAATCATTCTGGGACAACGTCCCGCTGATTGCCTTTCAGGCCAGTTTTGACATGCACCAGTGCCAGCGAAACTCCGTGTATTTCTGCAGCTAGGTTCTGCTTTAGCTTTGGAACTTGCACCATGGATTTTCTGGATGTCACCATGGCTTTGAACTATGGAATTCACCACTGATGATTTTTATCAATCCCAAACAGATGCATTGACTTGCATCTTTTTCTGTTTTTTTCAGTTTTTGTGCAACCAAGTAATCGATTTGTCTTTTTCACCAAAGTGCCGACGCACCTGGGCACAAGTTGGTGCAGCTGGTGGTCGCGCACACCACGGATGCACCTGGGCACTGTCCTGCAGCTGGTGGTCCGTGAATTTATTTTTAGTTCATTTATTTTTACCAATCGTTTTTGCAGTTTGATCTTCTCAGCAAGGCCGAACGCCTCAGAGATTGTTCAGCCGTGATGCCAGCCTCCATGTTCGAGGGACGAGGGACGAGGTTCGAGGTACTAGGTTCAAGGTTGCAGGTACGAGGTTCAAATTTCTAGGTGTCAGGGACGAGGGCAGAGGTACAAGGTTGCAGGAACTGACCATACGTACATTCAACCGGAACGACGACATACAGGATTTGGCCCGCCGCAGCATCGGCGTCTTTGAGAATCAGCCGATGGACGAGTCATCCTTCGGACCGAGACGACGTCATGCAAGATTTGGTCAGCAACAGGATTTTAGTCAACCGCAGAGCCGTCAAGCAGTGAACCTTCTCATGTTGTCATTTTCACCAAAGTACCGACGCACCTGGGCACAAGTTGGTGCAGCTGGTGGTCCCCCACACCACGGATGCACCTGGGCACTGTCCTGCAGCTGGTGATCCGTGAATTTATTTTTAGTTCATTAATTTTAGTTCATTTATTTTTACCAATCGTTTTTGCAGTTTGATCTTCTCAGCAAGGCCGCACACTTCAGTGATTTTTCAGCCGTGATGCCAGACTCCATGTTTGAGGGACGAGGGACGAGGTACGAGGTACTAGGTTCGCGGTTGAAGGTACGAGGTTCAAATTTCTATAGGTGTCAGGGACGAGGGCAGAGGTACAAGGT
>VSDK01028396.1:580126-647382 GCA_009767595.1 Symbiodinium kawagutii | reverse complement strand
GTGGTCCGTTAGCTTATTTTTAGCAATCAATTTTGCAGTTTCATCTTCTCAGCAAGGCCGCACACTTCAGTGATTTTTCAGCCGTGATGCCAGATTCCATGTTCGAGGGATAAGGGACGAGGGACGAGGTACTAGGTTCGAGGTTGAAGGTGCGAAGTTCAAATTTCTAGGTGTCAGGGACGAGGGCAGAGGTACAAGGTTGCAGGAACTGACCGTACGTACATTCAGCCGGAACGACGACATACAGGATTTGGCCTGCCGCAGCATCGGCGTCTTTGAGAATCAGCCGATGGACGAGTCATCCTTCGGACCGAGCAAGTCACACTCAGCAGGGACGACATCATGCAGGCTTTGGTCAACAACAGGATTCGCACTCATGTTTTCACGCTCAGCAGGGGATCGCACCAATTGAAGCATCAACGGTCGGCACCGAGTGAGTTTTTCAGGTGAAAAAAGAACTTCGCGCTTTGTCGCTTTCTGTGTGAGAGCACAACCCGTCCCAAGGGATAATCAGTATCAGTCATCGCAGGGGGCAGAGGGATCGTCAGATGTGGCCTCTGCCAACGAAGCTCCACACTGATTGATCAGGAAAACGTACCTGCAAGTTAGGTCGGCCTGGACACCGGAGTGTGTAGCTGGTGACCTCTACAAGTCTGTTCATCGCTGTTCGTGTTTCTCATCAACTGCACAGCTGTCAGCCGCCACTGCACCTTTTTTCCGAGATTTTCGTGTACCAATAAGGGGAGTACCAGTCATCCATCATGCTCACCTTCATCTCCTCACCGCCAATTTGGCTTTCGTGTCTATCATGGCACATCCGATGGGTCTTATCGATTACAATACTGGTAGCATGTGACCCATTCGGTCTTTCAAGTGTGTGTGTCTGTGTGTGTCCGTGTCCCTGTCATCGCTACAGTATGACTCCTGATTCTTACAAAGCCGTGATTAAGACTTAATTTTTTGGTGGACATGGGGCGTTCTCAACAGTGGTGTTAGTTGCATGCATGGTCGGTGGTTTCAGCCCCTATTGAAAAGATTTGTCAACCAAGCATGTGTTAATAAATACTAGGGAAAACATGTTTAAAACCACCGAACACATGCATGTTATCTAATCACCAGTTATCATAGATGCTTCAGTAGACTCTTCAGAAGCACTCTGTTGCATCGGGGCAGCCATCCAGTGCACAAGGACAGATGCTGCGGCTACTATCACTCACACGATCCGGTTCTTTGGGAAATCATCTGCCAGGAGGTGACAAACCTTGTTCTCATCATCGCCACAGTTGCACCATATGATGGTCAGCCAAGCCCTAGATCAGCCCTGTTGCAGTGCCTCTGCATAGATCTTTGCACAGCCTTTGCAACTTCAACCTGAGCTGAGGGACGTTACCAAGAGGCCCAGGAAACCACGAAGGGCGTGTCCCTTTGCAAAATCTCCCTTCAGAACCTGATGGAAATACATCCTCAGACCAGGCTTTAGAATCATCATCTTCATGACAACCTTGGAAGGCGGGCTTTCCAACGCTTTGATCTTAGCAGCTCCTGCGGACAAGGAAACAAATGCAAGGTTATCCCGAGGGAAAATCAACAGAATACGGTGTAAAAACCATGGGCCGAGGGAGATTTCTTGTGGGTCATCCCGCAAGAGGGTGCACATACCAACAAGAACAAATATCTTCACTACACTCTGGCAAACTAGAATTGGAAAATCCACAATGTATAATTGTTGATACAACATGGGTTGTTTTTGGATGTTTTTAGTTTCAGGGTTAGTTTGCCAAAGGGTAATGCTTGCGACACCTCAACTCAACTGTGCCCATCCAATTTATGCCACTGCCATTCAGGCAGCCCCCGCTCCCAAAGCCGCTCCTCCTACAAAGGGTTCAATGGGTGCCCCTAGTTCCTTCACCCCCAACCACAAGGTAGTCCAACTCGGGAAATGTGTGATTATGATCCCACTTGGAGTGATGTGTGTGGTTGTCATCCACCCCAAACGCGCTTTTCCCAGCTGTCACCACATGCTTCTTGGCCAAGGGACCATCTCTTGCACCGGCGGCACCGCCATGACCCCGCAGAATGCCGTCACCACGGTGCTCTGTTCTTTTTGATTGATGTGTAGCAGGCAGGATTTTGAAGATCTAGAATCTAGCACTGGGTCAGTTGATGGTCGATGAAACAATCTACGTCGGAAACACTTGCTTGAATCACAAAGTTCGATGGCTTTCCTGAGGATTAAAAACAAACGCATTTGTGGGAATCTACTGTTTTTACTTGAAATTTGGGATGCTGGATCATTTTGCTGTTTTGTATTGCTGCTGTGTTGTTTTTTGTGTTCTGTTCCGCTACATATGGGTTGCGTTGCTGTCTATGTTGGACGTTTCAGCTTTTGAGTTATGTAGAAATTCAGGCACTTCTGTATGAGTTGAATCTGAGTTGACCTAAGTTCAGTGCTGAACCTAACAGTTTGGTGTTTGGGAGAAGTGAAAGCCGTACAAAAACAAATCCCGGAAACATCCAACCCTGAACACACGTTATGCAGCCCCCTTTTTAAGGCTATTAGAAACTGGATGACTTGGAAAAAACACCCATTTTCATTCCGGGTTTAAATGTTTGGGTGTCAGGTCTAGGCTGATATGCATGTGATGCATATGCACATGCAAGGGGCGCATCCCAGTATTGCTATATATACAAATATTTAGGAATGAATACACATATATATATATATTCAATATTTAAAATATACATATATATATATATATACATGTATTCAATATTTAAACTATATATATATATACATATATATATATATATATTCAATATTTAAAACATACATATATATATATATATATGTATTCAATATTTAAACTATATATATAGATATATGTATTCAATATTTAAACTATATATACATATATTGATCCATTGATCTATAGCTCAAAACATTTCAAATGATATGAACCATCATGGTAAATCAATATTGCAAATATGTAAAACGTAGTCTATAATTCTGCAATTAAACAAACTTCCTTCCAATCATTAGCACATTTACATGCTTCATCTCGCTACATCTATGGACAAACCTGGAGTGCCAATAATTTGAGGTCACTTGGCAAATTGCCTGGGGAATGGCACCACAACGAGCATTTCGCCATCTACAGTGACCATCTGGGTATGTGCCTGGCGCCGTGATGGGTAACCAATGTTACCCACCAAACAATGATCATTTTACAAATGGAAACCATCGGTTGACTGGGGGTACCACGTCATCAATTGGCACATACTCATCTGGAAACCTGGAAGTGGGAAAACCTGCATAGTTTTCCCATGATCTACATACAAAAAATTGGTGCTTTCCAGCTTCCAGCTTCCCAGAGGGTAGTCATACCCCCAAAAAAAGCTGCCCGCTTATGAGTTTCCCATTCAACAAAGGGTCACAGCCTGGCTACGTTCCATTTCAACACATGACTTGTTTTCACCGCTAGCAATTGATGTCTCTCCGAGTTCTCCAAGCGAATGTTTTTAGCGAATTCGGTTGCCGGAGGTTTCAGGCATCCAAACTCACAACCGCTGGAGTAACTGTCCTCTAGTCGTCACTAATGTGAGCGTCCAAAGCGGCAATTCACCGCCAGGGACGACTGGTTGGTGGTGATCCGTTGGTTCAACAACCCATCCGATGAATTTGTCCGGTGCTGACGTAGGATGGATTTCAGTTGACAGGGCAAGTTGCAAGCTTTTAAGCATTTTGGGGATTCACCCGTTTCAAGTATCAATAGTTGGCATCCAATGATTGCTGTAATGGTTGTGGTTAGTGACTAAATTCGGGCAAACAAATGATTAATGGTTTGTAGTCAATGGTTTGTATTTTCATACTATCTAGAATAGAGCCCCTAGCCACCACAAATGTGATGTAACGCATGTGTATAATGCATATGGAGCATGCATGTTTGTGTGTATCTGCACGTAGATGCATACATGGCCGAGAGGCCCACTCTCCCGAGCCTTCCATGCATGTCATGTAATTTCTGTATGCGAGGAGATCTCAACCCTGGATCAAACATCATGGGTTTAAGCAAATTGGGGTTTTGTGCCTGCATAAAGAAAGTAGTGCACACAAATGATTGTAAAAACAATAAAGCACCCTATATTTATGCATATGTATATGTTTCTTTAATATCCAGTGGGCCTCCAGTTCACATTTCTAAAATCAACTGAGTACCTTAACACCTGGTGGGATGTTCGAGCGCTATGAAATTCCCCAGGGAAGCACGGTTGTTGTTCTTCATAGAATTCCTCTAAAGACATCAGAAATACACGCTTATCAACCAACACCAATCATCGTTGATCACCAATCGCTCTCGACAATGGTTTGACCATCACTAAACATTATGATTCCCTATCATCAAATGTGGTTGAAGCATCATTAATCATCATCTAGAAATATGTCTGTATCCGGCCATTTTCCCACTCAATGAATCGTCCACCACCTAGTCCTGTAGAATCTTCAGATTTATGTTTTGGGTTGAGATTATCGACCTTCCATGAAGGATATAGGGATGGCTCCAAGCAGTTCACAAGCACCAGCCAGGTTAGCCACCATGATTCATGGCTAACTAAAAATTCCCCCGCCGCCCGGCGCTCGGTCGAAGTCGCGGTTTGCAAAGCCCGGCGGGTTCGAAACGCCACGTGCTTCGTGGCGTACATCGCCTCCCGTCGCCCCGTGGGATTGCACCTCCCTAGTGGGTGAGGAGTGATGGCCCGTGCTGAAAAACGGTTGGGTCATGGTTGGTGGAGGTTGCGCATGGACCCAAACGATGCCCCTATCATAACCCCCGGGAATCCATTCTTGACTGCGCTCATTGACCAATACCAAACAGTATCAACCAAGCACTTTTCATCACATTTGTCAAGCTGGATTTAGTCACACACCAGCACTACTCACTACCATTATCAAACCTGGCTAATTAACCATGATCAACATTCACCAACCAAAGTCATGACTCCTCATCTAGCAAGGGTATGCATCATTAAGAATCCTCAACCATGATCGACCAACAAGAACCATCGTGAACCATCAAGAACCATGCCTGCTACTAGCCATTGCTGTTAACAATCACTATAAACAAACACCAGTAAGCAACTTTTCTTTGTTTAAACTGGAATTGCTTTTTTAGTACTTTTCTTGGTTTTGGCATAAACAATGATGAATCACCCCCAGCCAACATCTAGTAGCACTAAACCGCAATGATATGCAACTGAACTGCATCTAAGATCACTGAACTACAACTGAACTTCACCACAAAAAAACATCATCCATCGAACAAAAGCAACAAATCAATACAAATCATCAATCATCCCCAAACTTCACCACTCAATAACAAACATCAATCATCCCCTATCATCAATACAAATCATGAATCATCCCCAAACATCATCAAATGGTGGTTTCTCAAAATAGGGGGCCCAAAAAATGGTTGGTTTATTACTATAAATGACTTTTGATGGATGATTTTGGGGGTCCCCTATTTTAAGAAACACCCAAATGAAGAACACCACGAACTTCACATAACTTCACCACTCAAAACTCCAAATCGCCTCTGGCCTGGCGCTCCGAGCCCAAGCCCCATGTGGGGACCCAGCCCCGGCGGTTGTCCCGGACCCGGCGGCGCGCAGCCAGGGGGTCCACCGCAGCCACCGAAGGTGTCCGGGGGAGGGCCTGCAGAGCTTGGAGAGATTCATAACTTTCATGATGATGCTTTGCTTATATGGTTATATATGGTTATATATGGTTGTTATAGGGTTATTGTATGGTTTTTATATGGTTATTATATGGCTATTATATGGTTTTGAAATAGTTTAGTAACACATGATGCCCATATAATTCATAACATCATAACCAAATATGTTATTGATGGTTCATAGCTTCAGAACCACATGTTATTAATACTCAACTAATGGTTAATCATTGATGGTAAACCAACTTAAATGAGTAGGATTACTGAAATAATGGTTGATCAACTAACGCATACTGAATGGTTAACAATCAAGTATCAACTGATGGTTACTTCATTGTGAATAAACTAATTGACATGTGGGTATTGCATGGTCCGTTCGCGGTGAAATGTTGGTGAATTGATGGTTATAAAACATGCGACCTGCATTTCCAGTCGTCCGTGTGACAGCAATAGATGGTTGTTTCTCAAAATAGGGGTACCCCGATCCAATATTGACCATTGATAGTAGTAACCTTACCACTTTTGGGGGTCCCCAATGGCTTGAGAAACCCCCATATTGAATTACATGAACCATCGGTTGTCAACGGTTGTGTAACAGAATGGAGTCCGGTATCTAGGCGAACAGCTCAATAAACAGAAGTGGATCATTGACAACCGTGAATCAACGCGCACGATCAAGTATAGAAGCAGCTGTTCACAACCAGGGCATAGAAGCCATATCAACTAATTTCATAGTAGCTATATCAACTAATTTCATAGTAGCTATATCAACTAGTTTCATAGTAGCTATATCAACTAGTTTCATAGTAGCTATATCAACTAGATTCACAGTAGCTATAATTTCATAGTAGCTATATCGTGTTGATTTACTATCTGTTGCTTCTCCAAGTACTAGCTGCTGTTTATCTCACAGACGCACTGATCCACTAGCTGTTTCTGATCAAATTCACAAGGGCTTGGTGGTTTCAGCCCTTATGACAAAGATGCTTGTCAACCAACCATATGTTGATCATTAAAAGATATCCAAAACCAACCACGATGATTGAAACCATTAAAACCCGCCATGTGTTAATCATTAGTCAACCATCATCCAATGTTGGTTGGTATCCCTGATGACTAACCGTTAGTCATGTTTATCACTCTATCCATCCAGTAGTGAATAATCCAAACAACCATATCCCAAACAACCATCATCCCATCATCCCAACAACTAGATCCAAGCAACTATAGATCATCCAAACATCATCATTAGTCAATTATCATCCAAACAACCAAATCATAACATAGATCAATCATAATCCAAACAACTATAGATACAACTATAGATCAATCATCATCCAAACAAACCATAGATCCCAACCACCAAATCCTAAGCATCCACCATCCAAGGATTGGTCAATCTACATCGACCGGCACCTCTTGGTCCAGCAGGATGACCTGACTTCCGCGGCTGGAACGGCGAACAGGACGCTGTCCGTCCGTGGCGCGTCCCAAAACCCCGGAGCCCAAGAGGAACGCGGAGATCTTGGATATCGTAGGGGATTGGAGTCTATGAGTGTGTATTATAGTGGTTAAGGATGAGTTTTTTTTTAAAGGGATTTATAGGGTTAGAAACCATTGAGAATGGTTGAGATTAGTTGATAATAGGAGATAGTCACCAACAGTGATGGTTAAACAACTGCTGTATGGGGCTTTCTCAAGCCAGTTTGGGAACCCCCATGATCAAACACATCCAGAGTAATTAATGGCAGGGCCACTGAATTTTAAGAGTGCTGAATGCTGAATCAACGATTTACTATCAATTATTGATAGACCTACCATGACCTACCGATTAATCAACCACCAACTATCCAGTAATCAACCCGCCACTAACTATCTATTGATCAACCATTGACTCTCCATGAATCAATCAACAACCATCCATCAATCAACCTACTATCAACTATTCATCAATCAACCGTTCAATGTCCATTCATCAACCTATCATTGACCATCCATTAAGCAACCTACCATTGACTATTCGGTAATGAACCACACATGAACTATGCATTGATCAACCATTCACTATCCATTGATCAACCAATAACTAGTCAACTGCCAATCATGAATAATCATTAAGCATTGTCACAATTTCAACACCATGGATCCCGCACAAACCAGCGAACACTTCGCCGGTACCAGTATATGCTCGCCCCCAGGTCCTGGCAATTTCCCATAAAAGGAGATTGGCCAAGATAAACCCCTAAGCCCAAGAGGAATCCTGAGATATTGGGATATCATAGGGGATTATAGTTGTTGATAAGAGGAGATAATCACCAACAATGATGGTTAAAGAAATGCTACATGGTGGTTTCTCAAGCCAGTTACCCAAAAGTTACGGTTCGTTTATGTTGGTTTCTTATCAAACATGATTAATGTAAAGGATGAAAACTTGGGGTACCAACATTTTAAGAAACCACCATATTGGGATCACTGATTTGCGCGACATAAGGGAGCCTCATTACACAACCACGCAGCAAACACTTCGTCTCTTTTCAGGATCCTAGCGACAACTGGTTCCGTAATGTTGCAGTACTTGGTTCCAGACACAGAAGATAACAATATGAGTGCTCAGAAACTCGCTGATGATTATCCAGAAGGCAATTCCGACTCACACAGAACCGTGTATTGAAGCTGTTTGATCAGCCGAAGAGGATCCATGAAGCCGCCAACCAACGATGAAAGAAGATATGGAGAAGTCCAACCGTGGGCGATCATCAACGATGATGGGTTGGCTATATGACCATGGCTCTATTTCTAAGTGGAACCATGATTGGCTGGATGGCAAACATGATCCATTGGATCAAACATTTCCTAGATAACGATGGTTCTATTTGTTCTATGTGGACCTGGTTCCAACTAACATGTGTTAAACAGAACCAGAATGCATCCAACGTTCTAACTCCAGAATTCATGTGGGTATGTGCCGAAATAGTGGTTCCCCCACAACTCCGATGGTTTCCAGTCGTAAAATGTGCATTTTTTGGTGGGTAACATTAGGTTATCCTATGGCTTGGCACATACCCATACGGAACGGAACCCTCCAAGACATCCACTAGAAATTATGTAGAGTAGTAATACTGGGGTCTATCTTGAGAAACACCCATAACCTCTAACCACTACCTATGAGAAACCACCATATAGAATAATTCTTGTACGTGATTATCCCATCATATTAACCATTATCAACGATTATATCCCTATAAATCCCTGATTATTAACCATTATCGATGAGCGCCCAAAAACCATTATCAACGATTATATCCCTATAAATCCCTTATTATTAACCATTATCCATGGTTAAATCCCTATAAATCCCTTATTATTAACCATTATCCATGGTTAAATCCCTATAAATCCCTTATCATTAGCCATTATCAACGGTTATATCCCTATAAATCCCTTATTATTAACCATTGTCCATGGTTAAATCCCTATAAATCCCTTATTATTAACCATTATCCATGGTTAAATCCCTATAAATCCCTTATTATTAACCATTATCCATGGTTAAATCCCTATAAATCCCTTATTATTAACCATTATCCATGGTTAAATCCCTATAAATCCCTCTGGATGCATGGATACCCATCATGCATCCCTTTAGAAACCCTGCGCCATGTCACCCGTGAGGCCGGCAAGGCCACCAGAACCGCACCGGCTGCTCTCGGACCGGGTTCCCTGACCGCCAGGTTGCAACCTCGGTAGTAGGGAGCAGCAGCTCTGATTTATAGCTGGTGAATGGTTATAGTCAATAATGGTTGGTCAATAAACCACAACTATTCATAATGGTTCTCTGGTTGTGGTTAATGGTAGTTATATAGCTATTGGTTGTATCTGCTTATGGTTATCTGGTCAATAATGATCGTTATATAGTGATGGGTTAAAGCAAATGATCACTCAGATTGACCAAGAATAGCTCTATAATGATCACCCACCAAATGGTTGATCAAATGAGAGAGATGAGAGAGCTGGTTATCGTTAATGGTTAATAATAGTAATCGAGCTGATTATCTTAACTGCTTTAGTAATGGTTCATGGTTATGGTTCATGATTGTAGCTGGTTATGTGTCAGGTTAATGCATCTTCATTGTTAGGCAGGTTCATTGGCTGGTAAAGCTGGGACATTAATGGCAGTTCAGTCAGGGTTACCCTATGGACTAATTGATAAATCAAATAAGGGTTAGAACGACTAATGAACGTTTTGGTGAATTAAGCATTCCAAAACAACAATGACAGTTCATGGTTAATCAGTTTGTATTGATGATGGTCTATTCAAATCACAAGGTCTGTTTTAGGCATGGCTCCAATTGCTTGAACCTAGTGATAGAAAAAGCTGTTGTTTCAGATTAGTTTCTGTCATTTTCTGTGTATATTTGCACATTTTGAGGTTAACAAGCGTATCACATTTCTATCGGAGTGCTAGGGATCTGGTCATGCCAAACTGCGTGTCAAACTTGTCCACTGCAAGAGTGCACACCCAAGTCCCTGGATGACTTCCCGAACACATTTTGGATGGCAAGCACCAGTGAACATGTAAAGCCCTTGAATGCTTTTCCATATAAAAGGTAGCCCAAAGCGAGAGCTTCTGATCATAGACTAAAGTTGGTTTTGTTCACTATCTGGATTACTGATTAACCAATTGGAAAAAAAATGTAGAACTTATCAATGTACCAGGAGAAATTTGCATCCTTGGTTATTGATCACACCATCGTTCATTGACAATCAAACCATACTCTATTTTTTGAAAATACCAGCAAATGGTGATTTTATGCACTTCCATTTGAGTTTGTGATTCTCTATAGCATTTCAATACCGGATCGAACCATGGTTCATTAATACTTCACCAACATGTTTTGAATAATCCAAATCCACTATTCCAACAATGATTCGAATAGGTGGGTACCAATTGTTGCAGCTAGTGGTTGAATACTAGGTTTATGCCAATCATTTTTCCTACTATATTCATTCACCCTGTGCAATTATTGATTTAAGTTAATATAAATCAGCTATGAACCAAACTTTATGTGATGTTGTTAATCAAATAAGGTCATAATAAGATCTATCACTAGTGCAATCACCAATTATTGTTCCTATACCTTTCAAGCACTTTGGAACTGATTACCTTTCTATGATGATTCCTTTCTACTGACTATGTACCTCTGATTCAGGTTTCTAGGTTATACCTCTTATATACCTACCATATTTCATCAGTTTTCTATTGATTCTATAGCAAATACCATGGTGATTCACCCTGCCATATCACAGTCTATACCAGCCATTTTTATATCGCTGCGGGGTCAATACCCTGGTGTACCATCAAAAACCAGCAAACATTCCAACCATTGTTGTCAGGAAAATTATCATATCCACCAAAACCTTGATGGTGAAATGGTATATCCCTCATGATCCTCAATGATTGTTGATGAATTGATGGTTACAGTATTTTTTTATGATGAACCAGTGACCAGCTAGTTTTAAGCCACTATTGACTCAATAATTCCCATTATATCCGACTATTGATTATTGTGGTTGATTATACACCCTATTATTCCCTATGATTCTTGAACCACTTATTCCCTATTATTGTTAATGGCCACAACCATTGACCAGCTCGATTCATGCCATTTACCAACTTGATTGATGATTATCTTGTCCCTATGATTCCCTAGCATTGACCAGTTATGATATGTGTTACCCACATGACTTCATAAGAAGAACTGGTATCATCAAAAATGATTGTCAAATATAGTTGGATTATCATGATTATCCCTCAGGATTATTGCCAGTCTCCATCCTCGAACCAACCAAGATTCACCATGATTAAGCAATTGCCTTTGGTACCCCCGGTTGTCTTTGTTGATATTCACCACTTGTCTGATTGGTGGTTTCACCCCTTATGAAACATAGTAGTCAACCAATCATTTTTCAATAATTACTAGGGAAAACAAAACATGTCAATCAACCCACGAACGAGTCGTTGTTTCACCTGTTGTTGCTAAGTATCCCCTACTATCAACCATGATCCACTAACCAGTAGTTGTTTAACCAGTGACTTTTGCTGCTTGTCATCCCCTACTATTAACCACTATTAATGGCTATAACCCTAGAAATCCCTGTAAAACCTCTATCATTCACCATTGTTGTTGCTTAGTATTCCTTTTTATTAACCATTGCGTCCATAAACTAGCAAAAGGAATGGTTTATTATGGGGGATACTAAGCAGTTGGCTATTAATCATAACCATTCTAGCTAGTAAAAACTACCAAGCAGTACACCATGCTAATCAACCAACCATTACAGTTGGTATATCCTCGATTATTGCTTCTTTTCCTTACTGATGGTTCGTATCCCCTATCATTAACCAATATTAACCACCACAACCAACTTAGTATCCTACTATTTACCCATGTTATAACCATTAACCACTTATGCTAATAAACCACCCATGACTTGACCGAATCAGCTCGCCAGCCCATCATGTCGCCACCCAGTTGCGCAGCCAGGTCGGCAGCCGTCTTGGTGGAACCGGGGCCGATCTGCACAGAAAAAGGTGCGGCAACAGGCCAGCAGCGCGTGTTGCGCATGGAGATATGGATGAAAGATATGGCTAATAATAGGGCATACCAAGCAACCTATTATTAATTATTCCTTTAACCAGTCCATGGGCACAATGGCTAACAATGCTAGGCGGTTTTGATTCCTTATAATCACTAGTAATAGTTGATCATAGGGGATACTGAGCAACAACAACGGTGAATCATAGTGGTTTTATAGGGATTTCTAAGGTTATAACCATGAATAGTGGTTAATATTGGGGGATAATGACCAACAATAGTGGTTGAACTACTAGTTGGCTGATTACTATGGATGCACACAGATCAGTGGTTTCATGAGAGACTGTTTTTGCATGCGTTCTTTGTTAATATGTAAAAAAATGCCTTGACTTTGAGGCCATCAGAGGGCAGTGCCCGCTAGCTCAACATCTAAACAATGAGTTATCTTGAACAAAAACAGGTTTTGTTTCCGGTATGTTTCAAGACACTGGATCCATATACATATTTAAAACATATGCACATATCTTCATGATAAATCATGACAAATCCATCTTCATATGTACAAATACATGGTATCAATGTGATACTAGCAAATCTAAGTCAACCATGTGGCATGTCTTCTTTGCGAAGTATGTATGCAAGGGAACATGACAACAAAAAAGTGTCTATGTATATATGCCAGTATGTATGCATGCATGAAGGTAGGTTGGTATCAATGCAAAGCAGATATTTGTAAACATGTAATGTGTAGATTCAGACCCAAGCGCACGTGGACCCTACGTAGCTATGTATATTCTAGATCCATCATATAACATCTCCAAGTGTCAAACAATTCTTCAACACACACAAACACATGGTGACGGTGCTATCTACCACTGAAGCTTCTAACATCATGAAACCCAAAAAGCAAGGCGCAACCTACGGATACCACCATGTATACACATACTGTCTACATATTAGTCAGTATTCGGGAACGTGCGTGTGGAAACATTGTGTAGATACATGCAACATGTGTTTACATACATATAAATAAATAAATATATATATATATACATATATCTATTTAAATACATAAATATAGACGCACATATGTATGTATACATGTATATCTATTGATATAAAAAAAAAAAAAAAACAAAACACACACATATATATATATATATATAAATTAATGGAATACATATATAAATCCGCGGAAACAAATAATGTGTATGTGAATATGTACGCATTTTGAATCTCTGTATGCGGCTGGCATGGAATTTGGTCACATCTGTAGCAGTGCCTCAGGTAACTTGCGGTGACTGCGGGTCAGTTCAGCCTCCATCCCACTGAATCCTATGAGCCATTCAGCATTGAACATTGACTACTATTGCTTGACAATGGTCAAGAATCACTTGTATTATTTGGACCATTGATTGCATTGAATGATGTCTTGACCTATCATCAACCAAACACCAGAAAGTGATTAATTACATTCAATAGTTGACTTGCTCTGCCAACGTTGCTTGGGTGCATCAGTAACAAATACTGATGCAAATTACCCCAACAATATAATAGTTATTGTGTTCAGTGATTATTGCAGGTTGCACCACTTATTTTTGCTGATGCCACCGGATTGTAATGGCATCGCTAAATGTCCAAATGATTTGCTCAATTGCATCACATGGTCGCAGTGGTGATCAGCCTGTCGGATTCCCTGTTGTTCCGATCGCACATCTTATGTTATGTTCGATGTTTCAAACATAAAACCACAAACAAATTGAACGAATATCTTATGATAAAACCTGCTACTTGGCGATCCGTTGAAATTAAAAGTGGTCTTGTCTCAAAACTGACCAACATCGAATAGGTGTTTCTCAAAATAGGGGTACTCCAAAATCATCCGATATCAACAACTTATAGCTCTAAACCAACCATTGCAGTTGGTATATCCGTTATTTTTGGTTATTATCCCCTTCTTAATAGCCATTGTTAAGCATTCATAAACCAACAATTTTCGGGGTTCCCAAGTCCTGGCTTAAGAAACCATCAAATCACCAGCCGAAAATGTCCGGTTCCAACGCCACGACCGGCCACTGTAGCTCCCGGCCGGCGACCAAAAACCTGGAAAAAAGGGCTCCCGAGCTGCCGGAAGTGATTTGCTACATGGAGGGTTCTCATAATAGGGAGCCCCAAAGATGGTTAGTTTATTCATCCTTAACAACGGCGCTATTAAGAAAGGGACAAGAATCACAAATAGCGGATGTACCAAAGTGTAATGGTTGGTTTAGTACTATAATTGGTTGATGTAAAGGATGATTTGCAAGTACCCCTATCTTGAGAAACACCTATAATATGGGCCGCCAGCAGTTATCAGTTGGGGTAGTTCACCTCGATAACTAGCAGTTTACTGCAACTAAGTTCAGCAAATAAACCAAGAGCTCTAAATGGCTGGGGGCCCACCTTGTTGGATTTTTGTGACAGGCGTATGTTGTGACTACCTAGCATCTATATGATGATCAAAGCAACAGCCGTGGATATAGCCAGCAAAAGTTTGCACTTCGGGCCATCTATCAACAGCGCCCAAAACCTTCTCCGAAGTCAGTCGTGGTTTCTCAAGTCATGGGGGGGCCCGAGTTGTCATCCACTATAGAAAGCATCTGTATACAGTAAATATGTATATAGTTCTTGGGGGTTACCCACACTGTATCTTAAGCACCATCCATGTGAATGTTGTGGGAAATCATCAATTCTTGATCAACCACCAATGATATAAACGCATCACGCAAGGAGCAAGCGCAACATCAGCCCAGGGGTTCAATAGGTGGCCCCACAAGCATGTAGAGCAGTTGGGTGATAGTCATAGGTAATTTAGATAGGGTTAACGGGTTAACTGCCAGTGATAGGTGGTGAACTCAGTATTGAGGCTAGAAATATTAGGCTTACTACCCAGTACTGGTGTTACAGTTGTGCTTGCAATCTAGAAGTGATTTAGTTGGAGCAACTACCAGTTCTACGGTGGTGAACTCACCGGCTGCTGGCGCCCCACCTTGCTATTGCTGAAAAAATATCCGCTTGCCGACCATGAAGATCAAATCCCCAACATGGCGCCACGGGGGAAGCCACCCTCTGCCGCTTCCAGTCTCATCTCAAATGATCAGAATTGATTTTTGAAACTAGATTTTTGAAAAAAAATGTGGTAAAAGTACTGTGTCTAGCAAACACCAAACATCCCAATCACATCCCAAAGAATCCCGGTGCCGCTGGATCTTAGTGAATCTTCTTGGGACTTTCTTCACAGTGCCAAGTCAACCATCAATCACCCATCAATCAACAATCAGTCAACCATCAGTCAACCACTAGTGAGCCGTCAATTGACCATATGAGTAAGTTGTCAATCAATTCACCAGCGATGGTTCCCATCTAATCAGCCATGACTTGTTTCCATGCGTTGGTTCTTCATCACAGCCATGGCATCTCCAGGTTTCGTGCAAAACGCCGCACGCACGCCTCTGATTACGACCGGATCGTGTGGATAGAGCTGACTGTCGTCAAATGCCCAGCCTGTCACGCGCTCAATCTCAGTTCAATCAACATCTGGCAGAGTCTGGCATGGAAACTGACATCTTGTTGGTTATACTTTGAGAAATGTCCAACCAATATAATTGAAGAAGTGAAGGATTGTTATACTCTGACTACCAAGCACTCATAAAACGTATGGAAACCTTATAACCGCAGTGGTGCTTGCAAGGAGTATCCCCTGGTTCAGGTTCAACTCTATTGACTCCACAGCCTGTACATCCGAAATACAAGCAATTACCCTCCAGTAAACTAACCTGGCAATGGATGTTAACCATATTTTCTAGTCAAATCCTAGGAAACCACCAATAAATGGTAGATTTTCCATTGCCAGGTTAGTTTACCAAGGTGTATGTACTCAGGTCCAAGTTGGTTCCCCCCGATAAGTGGCAGTTACTCCCAGCTAAGTTACTTATAAACCAACAGCTCTAAATGGCTGGGGACCAACCACTATTGACCAACATAATAATCATCCACTAGTTGTTTATAGTAACCAACCATGAACCATTGACCACTGTATACCCTTTAACCACTATGAACCATCTTGGACCACCGTGGTTAGTAATTGTAATTCAATTGGTGTTTCTCAAAATAGGGGGACCCCAAGTTATGGTCGGTTTATTACTAGAAATGGCTTGTAAACTGGATGATAACTGGGGGTCCCCCATGACTTGAGAAACCACCACATGGTTGCTAAATAATGATCACTGATGATAGGTCTTTACAATTGATGGTGGTAATGATGGTTCATGCTGGTTGACTATGGTCGGTAATTCCACCAGTTTTAATGACAAATATTTCTGATACTACTAAGAATCACTAATTAGTCAATTAATCATTAAGTAACCATCAATTCATTGTGGTTAATTCATAATGCATTGAAATGCTTGGTAACCATTATGAATTAACCATTATGAACTATTATGAATTCCCAATCATTACATTACCAATTCATAAGTTAGTAACCACCATTCCAAATTCCGAATCATGACGAACCACTCGCGACCCACCGGTGCTGCCTCGTCCATCCGCCAGTCGCAAGTAGACACCTCAGGTAGCGGTGTGCGGTGTCCCCAGGGCTGCGAAAAGCAACCGTGGTTGATAGAAGGTCGGGCCCCCGCCCCCCGTAGTTACACAGTGGTTCATAAGGCACTTGGTGGTTTGTCAAACTCGTGGAACCCACCAAAAAAATGGTTTCCTACTAATAATGGTGAGTATTGGATGATTTGGGGGTCCCCTAGCTTTAAAACACCTACTTGAATATAGTAATAAAACTATCTCTACCATAACGGGTAGCTACCCTACTTATAAACCAACTTAGCTAACTAGGGGGCCCCATCGTGTAAAGGCAATTGTCATGATTACGCTGATAGTTCTTTCCTTCCATCACATTGCAGCCACTAAAATTGGCGAAATACAGAGCCGGGTTATCCCCCATGATTGGTTGGGTTGGTTAATATTGACCCATCGCCGTATGAGTTTAAGTTTTCCACTCAATATTGTTTCTTGTCTTTACGAATCGATCAGCTGGAAGCCGTTGGTGATGTTACAGTCCCCCACAGCATTCGTCGCACATAGAATCCCAAGTCTTGACTACTTCAAATGCGCGAATCGTGTCGTCCAGAGTCCACCTTTGTAGTTGTCTCACAGGGTTCTTTCTTGAAATAGAAGACCCCCAATCATCCCCAACCAGTCTGGT
Source organism: Symbiodinium kawagutii (assembly GCA_009767595.1). NCBI lineage: Eukaryota > Dinophyceae > Suessiales > Symbiodiniaceae > Symbiodinium > Symbiodinium kawagutii. The sequence continues at coordinate 629,797 of VSDK01028396.1, read as the reverse complement.
TCAAATGATCCACGGGTGATTTTGGGGGTCACCCAATTGGAGAAACATCCATAGGTGATCCAAACGTGCTGCTTCCCAAGCACCAAAGATGATGATAATCACAGATCGAAGGTAAATTCAGTGACTGGTGAGGTCAATGTTATGACCTCTTGATAATGAAAAGCGATTGCTGCGCGTATTCCCCATCATGCCATGTTGAAGCTAACCATCCACCAGCGGTCAATCCAGCTCATCACCGCAGCCAATGATAAATCATCAATCTATGGGTTCAACTGAGGCTTGTTTGGTCCATGACTGAGCTGGTAGCAACCATTCTTCACCATTAAATGATTACTCAGAATGGATCCATAACAACCATTCTTCACCATTCCAACCATTTCCCATATAAGAGTTGGCTGTGGGTCAAAACCCTTAGTCCCCCTGGTTCCCCTATCATTAACCATTGTTTTCCTCATTATTGTTTGGTCACTATCCCCATTACTGGTTGGTCAACTGCTTGACCCAGCTCGCCATTTGCACCCGCTGAATCACTGGCGGATCAGCTGGTAGGATCAGCGGCGTCCACGGCGTCCAAGTCACGACCGTCGGGCTGTGGCAGTTCCTGTAGGCGAACCAGGCACTTCATGGAGGATTCATAGGGTGCTTGTCAAGCCAGTGACTGGGGATCCCAAAGGTATGGTTCATAGGGGTTATAACCCCTAAGAATGGTTCATAGAGGCTAATGACCAACAATAATGGGGAATTGAGTATCCAGAGTATTGATTGATAGGAGTTTTGAAAGTGTACATCCTCCATAGATCAACTTTGTGGTGGCTGTCCATCAAATTTGGGTCATTTATAAGGAAACATTGGGGTAAACAGCCACCATACCCATGGAATATCTGGGTTGACTATTCATTTAAACTGAAACATTGATCATTCTCAGTCATTCTCATAACCAAATTCACACCTTCAGTAGATGTGTGAGGCTCCCATACCATCTAAGCAGGTTTGCCTAGACATGGGCCATTTCCGTGGAACAGAGTGGTAAATGTCAGTAAATAGGCCGCAAACATGGATTGCCAGAAACACTCATTTGGTCTAATTTGCATTGGGGAGTGACGAGTCAGAATAAAATGGGACTCTTCTGAGATTTATTGAAGTCAACCGGTTTGATGGTTTGTTCATGCTATTTCTTTCTTAGAGTGGGAATATGATACTGACTGCCAAGAAAACAAACACATCTCTACAACTACAGATTGAGAGGGTTTCTGCAATGTGGACATGACAGCAACAAAACCACATGATAACACAAATCAAAGTACGTAGTTCAAACTTGTGAAAGATTCCACAACACCAGTTGTTATTTTGAGATCATCATGCCACAAAACTAACGCCAATGGGCAGGAGGCAGGTTAACAAACATACAACCCAACATGTTGTTTTTGTTTATATAATCCACCACAAAACCGACAGCAAAATGGCTGCTTGTTGGTGCAGCTGTTGTCAACACACAGCAATTTCGTTTTTTGCCAAGCCGAACAACTGAAATGTTGGCTCCTGTCTTTACATGGAATGCTGCGGTAACAAGTCATGCTTTTCACTCCGCACCAAGACCTCGCACCAAACACCGCAAATTAGTGATTTTAAAGATCTGGATGATGGTTTCAACCAAGTATTAGTCAACCACTCAAGTCTGGGTTCACCGAAACGGCCCAGTTTTGCAGGCAGAGATACCGTGACTATCTGGGAACGGATCACTCATAGCTGCTGGTTGGTGGTTGAACCACCCCGTCATGAAAAATATGCGCAAGTCAACCAACCAAGTATTTTGTGAATACATTTTTGGGAAACAAATATTTTTGAAACTACCAAGCAACAAATGATTACGTAAAAGAATCAGTACTCAAATCACAATCAGCATCAACAGAGACAGTCTCGGCTCCTCTGATGCTGCAAAGGTTGCATTTTGTCCTCAAGGCCATGTTGTTGGGGTTGGAAGGGAGAACCCAGCAACCACATGTCGTGCTTTCTCAAATGTAAGGGCGTACCTATCAAAATGGTAGTTTCTCTAATTGGGAAGCGCAAAAACGGAAGGTTTACACTACAATTGATTCAAGAAAGGATTACTTGGGTGCTTATCCTCTCAATGTTTTCAAAAACAAGCGCTGGCTGGTGGATTGACCTCCTATACCTCCAGACTTTCGCATTGAAAATCTGTCTTCCTTGGCTCGTTGAGAATGGGTGATCCTAGCCAAACTGTGATGCTTCCTCGTAGCTTGGTGAGGCCGAACGACCGGGTCACCTGAGTAGCTGGTACATAATCTCGCTGAGTGAACCACTCGGTGCTGCTGAGTGACTTGTGGCCGTGCAAACATATCTGTTACTATGAGTACCGGTAACCAGGTATTAGCCACAGAAACCAATAATAGTACTGATAGTTCAACCCACATTGAACCATCGTTCTGTAGGTTGATATTATATCATATAGTTACTTTTGAACCAAATAGTAAAAGAAGAAATACTACGTATTAAGCTGGTTACAAGCTATACTAATGAACCACAGTAAATATATTGGTCATATGTAACCATACCAGTTGAATAACTATGGCTTATGAAATAAATACCAGTAACCATCATTAGGTGGTAACTATGGTTTACTGGTTGGTGGTTTCAACCCCTATGAAAAATATGCTCGTCAACCAACCTTTTGTACTAATCACAAGGGAAAATCAATAATGTTAATCAAACCACCAACCAAGGGCCTCGTTTAACCATCCCTATTGGTGGTTAGCCCGTAGTATTAACCACTATGAATGACAATGGCCCCCTTATATCTCTACAGCAACCAGCTTATAAGTGGTTGGGGGCCCACATTGTAACTATGGTTTATCACTCTTCATGGATCCAGCCGCGGCGATTTTGACCGGCCAGCGAGTTGCCCAGAGTTATGCCCACGCGCGGCGCATCGATGTGGGGGCCCTGCAGCGAGCAACACCCCGGTGGGTGGTTTCGGATGGCGGTTCCAGTGGTTACAGAATGGAAGTCTGTAATGATTAGTGTTATTCAGGTTTTGGACATGTTACATATCACTTAATCAACAATGGTTCAGTCAATAGTCTGTAACCTGAATGACAATCAATCAGCAAAAAAACCTGTATGATTGATTGTCATTCAGGTTTTAGATATGTAAAAAACCTGAATGAGGTGAATATTCTGCATGGTTAATGGTCTTAATGGTTTAACATGTTAATGGCTTCATTTATGGTTCATGATGCTAATGGTTAGTCATCCGTAAATGGTTAATATCCTGGAATACACACGTGTTGATGAAGTAAAGTTAAGACTATTGCAAATTGTTGATGAATGTCAATAAAGTGACTGGTAAATGATCCAAGAGAACAAACATGCTTCAGGATGGCTGATGGATTGTCTTAACATATCACTTACCTATTCAGGAGGGCCAAATTCGGTTTGTTGTATGTGTAAAACTGATGAAACAGCAACAACTGGTTAATTATCATGGACTCAAGCCTATGTGTTCAAGCTTACTGATTAATGATGATTACTTTGTGACAATGTGTGATACCTAAGTCTTCAAACACCAGTTGAGCACTGACTAGTCCCCCACTTTATTCTGAGTGGTATTGCTGCTGCATTCCAGTCACTTTCCGGCCGGGGAATCAAGAAAAGACAAATGACACACACACACATACACAGATCAACAAGCCATCGTCAAACAAAAACAAAAATGACTACAACAAGATGTGTTGATCATCTTCATCAGATCTATGTGAATGACATGGCCTTGTCAACAAAGAATGGTTCAAACAGCTGCAATGATTACTACCAATGATCTAGGTGATCAACGACGGTTGGGTGAAAAGTGATAAACGGCTGGTAAGGATTGATTCATGCAAAATCTGATGCGCCTTCAGCTGGCGAAGCAACATGGCACTGCCTTGCGAACCACAAACTGCTTCACAGCTCGGCCAAGGCCGGCGTCAAGGGTGGCCCAGTACACCTGACGAACATCCTCTTGTTTGGGATCTGAAGAGCCATCCGCTTGGTATCCTTGCTTAGTGTCTTACGAGACTAGCCACAGTCCTACCATTTGGGTCTCACCAAACTGGCCGAGTTGCTTGCTAGACCACCATGTGGGCAACAGCACTCCTGGTAGCCTCATAGCCACCCCAAACGGTGCCGTGGGTCGCTACCCATAGTCACTAGGGCAACCAATACGGTCCCCGGCCTTTCGCAAATCAATGCCCCCGAGAAAGGCCACCTAAGGGCGCAGGGAGGTACATCCCAACAGCCAAGGGTGGGGCTCATGAAGCGATCATTTGCCATCAGAAGGGGTTTATAGATAAGCAGATCATCAGTCAACAGTCAGTCAAATCAGCTGTTTATGGGAACAGTATAATATACATATAACAACCTAGAGGCACCATTATCTATAAGCAGATCATCAGATCATCAGTCAACAGTAAAACCAGTTGTCGATGGAAACAGAGTAATATGCATACAACAACCTAGATGCATCATTGGTTAGCACGGCTGTCAAATACACCATGGTGTGCAAACACATCTATTTTCTTGCTTGTGCTGTTTAAACAAGTTAATTTGAGCTGGCGGGATTTGTCGGCTTCCAACTTAACAAACGAGTTGCATGTATCATTTGGCGGCACCCAACAATTAGAATCACACTTGGCTGTTGACAAGGGCCTCACCCTGTAGGTATTTCATCCATCAACCCGACGCATCAGCCGCTGTAAGCGTTTGAAGCATCTAAGACCTGGGTGTCGACCTTGGGAAGATCCAAACACGGCAGATTTCTTGACATCTGAAAGGTGGGAAGATCTACTGTATGTGAGGGAACCCAGCCTGCAATTTGGGGTTTCTTTGAGTAGGGGGACTCCTAGTTATCAACCCATGTTAATCGTTCATAAATCAACAGTTTTGGGGGTTCCTGATTTTGAGAAACCACCAATTGATGGTAATCAAAATTCCCAACTGGATTTTCCCGACAACCAATCCAGTGGTTAGTTTTGTCGCCGATCACTGAGGATGGAGCTCGATACCAGGGGTACAATGTACCTGTCGTGGCGGCCACATTTTGTGATCTTCAAATGTTGCAATCTCCAACTGAACTGTTTCTGAATAGTGGTCAAGAACAACCATTTGATGGTTCAATGACAAATGGTCGATTGATAACACGGGTTGATTAACGTGGTCATATCCAACACTAAGAAGAACCAGCTCTTGAAAATTGAGCTCAAATGCTTCTACTGCGTAGTGACGGTCAGGCACATCATGATACTTGATTAAACCCCAATTCTCCAACAAACTAGCTGTTGGGCTTTGACAATCAGAACCCCTCATCCACTTTCAGGTTTGATGATTAGAAATGTTGTTTCATTTGAATGGTTTGTGGGTATGCCCATTGATTCGAGATACACATTAATGAACCAGCCCAAATTGTACCAAACATAGCTGGTAAGTAATTCACCAAACAGTATCATAAAATAATATATGAGATGCATATCGATTAATATGGATCTCGCATTATATAATTTTACAGTAATTTGTTTGCTTTAGGAGGGAGGCCCAAGCTCTGGCATTTTGTTGGAAATGTTTAGACACCGCGGACAGATTCTTTTTGAAGCAATAAACTTGGCGAATGCCAGGAAGGTCATTCCCAGTCTGTGAAAAGGATCCAATGGTCGAATTTGTCGGTGAAATCGTGCTTTGCCCTAATCACTAGTCCAACTGATGTATGAACTGGTGATCCAAATGGTTGGGATGACTACCATCATTAGTTGATGAAATAACTTGTTTGGGTGAGGAGAGAATTACCGGCATATTCTTTGCTGTGGCACCACACTGGTAGAGGTCATTGAAATCATGGCACTCTTGTCCCAAACATGCAAAACAAAACACCAAAAATGGCTTGAGACGGAGTTCAAGCATTCGGCAATCGCGCTGCAATCGAATTTTCGTGTGACCATTTTGTGGGCTGAACATACCACCACCAACAACAAGCTACTTGGCAGCGAATCAAGGAGCAGGGCACTATCTCCCGACAGGACCGAAGAACTTGCGACCTGGGCATGGTTAGGACCTGGTCTCACCAACGGTTGTTTCACAAAACAGCCAACTGCCAACAGCAGTGCTTACATGTCACCATCCCTACTCACCGAAGCAATGTCTCACAAACAGTTGTGTCTTCCTTTTGTACAGGTGAACAGGACTTCAAATAGACGATCGGACCATAAAAGGAAACATCTGACCCAAACAGGTGTTCTCCCTACTGAATTGGCACTAACCCAGGCAAACAAACAGCCATATCTGAAAAAACAGCATGCTCAGTTCATAGAGGACCATAATCCCCATATGAAGTAGCGTCACTGTCTGTAATCATCAAACAGCAAAATATGATCAGAAAATCCAACTTGTTTTGGAATATTCCGCTGCTTCTTCTTCTTTTCCTTCTTCTTGCTTGCTGATTGACCTGAATAAGAAGCCAACCACTGGTCGGGAACATATCCGCCAACAGTCTTTATACTGTTCCCTCTGTTCATCCCTTCCTCTGAAGGTTTTGAGCGCCCCCCAGGGCCCTCAAACAACAGGAGTAGATTTACCCAGGAACAAGAAAATGTGTTCTGGGTAGGTTCACCATTCATCAGGAGAACAGCTATGAGGCTATGTCATTAACTACCTATTGTCAACCAATAGTCTCATGGTTACTAATTTCAAAAGTTCATAGTGAACTCAAAGGATTAATCGTTATTATTAAGCAAATTCTATCCATGATTCATAGTGCTTCTCTCATAGTATGATCATTCGCAATATGTAGCTTACACCTTGATAGCCCACTATCGCTTGTACTATGATATATGATCCCTACTATGATTGTTCCTAAATATAAATATATACCCTGGTTGTATCAATGCCCGTATCAACTATATATTGTCAACCAACCAACAATTTGTTGATGCTTGGGAAAATGAAACAAATCAATAAAACTACCAACCAAAGTGTGGTTTTAATCACCATTGTTGGTTCGTATCCCCCATTATCAATTAACCATCATCAAGCACTTATCCGCTCCTATATTTGATTATTATCAACCATTCCCCTATCATCAACAGTTCTGAACCATTTCTCACCTTCATCCATCATTAACCATAGTTGAAACCACCACAGGTAATCACCATTGATACCCATAGTCAACCATAAATCCATTATAAACCCACTATCAACCATTATACACCATGGGTGAAACCACTATTTTTAGCCATTATAAATCCATTATAAACCTATTGTTAACCATGCTAAACCACCTATTATGAACAACTATTATTATTCAGCCGAACCCTTCCGGATCACCCCTACTGAAGCCATCAACGATCCAAGCCCGAAACCGCCACCGCAGGTTCCCACGTTGCGTGTCACCGAGGGACCACGGTCAAAGGCCCTGGAGGATTGAAGCCATGGGGCGGCCCATAGGCGCCGGGACCTGGACGAGCAGATGAACTGCTTCCATGGCTAAGGGTTCATGTAATGCTTAATAGGGGGTGAATCATAGTTTTTTTCAAGGGTTTGATATCTATATGTATATAAATATATTTATTTATTATCTATTCATTTATTCATTGATTTACTCATTTACTTATTTACTTATATAAATCATATATGTACATATCTATCATGTTGAGTCCCCTGAATATCAGAGTCCCCCGGCCTCCAGGCGGTGGCGCACCGGGAAAGTGGGGCGGTGCATAGGCGCCGGGAAAGTGTGGCGGCTCGTCCCAGGGTGGGACGTGATGATAACCTCAGGAGCTTCCCATGGCGAAGACTGGGTTCACGGTGGGAACTTTCAGCGATGATCAGTGATTACACTCCGGTAAACTTACATGGCAATGGAAATTCCACCATTCTGTTGGGAAAGCCCTGGGAAAACATCCATTTATGGTGAATTTTCCATTGCCATGTTAGTTTACCAGAAGGTACATATCTAAAAAACCTGAATGGGAATTGAACTATGCTGGGAAGATCTACTGGGGATTTACATCTAGCTGAAGTTGCCGAAACGTCAGCTAACTCTGGCGACAAATTGGAGGACTTCTTGTTGAGAATGATGCAATTTGGCATCATTGACAATCATTGGTTGGCAAGGTAAGCTGTTTGGATTGGATCATGTTCAGCCTGAAAGGTACTGGCCATCATTGGTTGAAACTCATCGTATCGGATCATCAACATACTCAGCATCACTCAATCAAGCATCATCAGCCATCAATGTTCCAACCATCCTGGACCATCATGAAGCAATTCACCAAGTATCCAGGTTTTGCGGCCATTGTCATGATTGACCATTGTCATCAGCCACTACCCAAATACTCCATGGTGCTGGTACATTCACCTGCAGCTACAGAATGACGCAGTTTTGTAGGCAAATAAAAAACCTGCACGGAGCATCGGGGTTTTCAATCTCCATTTTCACTAACCGTTGGCCTTTATTTACCATTCATCATTAACCAACCACTCATTGACCAGTAAGCATGAACCATTTTGCTACCATTTTCATTATCAATCTCCATTCTCATTCACCACCATCCCCCACAGGTGGATCCATAGTCATCTCCTAGGCGGCCCTTTGGGTTCCCGGGCTGTCACCGGGGAAGGAGCTAAAGGCCATTGCCGCGTGACCAGGCCCTTAGTGGCACCAGCTTCGGGTAAACCGTTATGACACTCCATGGATTCTCGCAGCAAACTTCGGAGGACCATCCTACCAATAGCGTTAACATGCCTTTCTCCCCGACATGAGGAAATGCTCCGCAACATACTGACAAACATCCCATTCTTGATCTCCTTTCTCATGAGATGTCGCCAACTTAAGTTTACGAATGAATGAAACTGTGAAACAAAAAAACAAACGTTTGATATCCAGAAATGCAAAGTCGTCACCATTGCTTGGTGCAATCGTCATCCGCAAAGGCAATGTTTCTTTTTGCTTACTATTTACTATGGTGCTTCATTAAGTGAAACTGAAACCATTCTTTGGTACAAAGTCTTACCTTCCATGCTTGAAGTTTCTTGATGAATGGTTAAGAATGTTAAGTTAAGACCATAAACTCAGCCAAAGTAACATGGCCAAAAATGGATTCCTGTCATCTTCTTCGATGCTCAAAACTCCGAAGATTTCAGTAGCAGCCTTGGGAGGATCAAACCCTGGCCTGCCTCTGGGTGACCCGCACCGATTTGGGTCCAACACCTTGGGAGCGTTCGTGGAGTGGGCTGCTTAGGAACAACGATGTTTTTAAAGCTGTAAACCCTAGGAACTGCTCAAAATATAGTTTTGAGCAGCAAAGGAAATCAATGTGTTTTTTTTTAAAGCTGTAACCAATCATCGACTAGAGCGGATTCCATCACCAAATAGCTTGCAAAGTGCAAAAAATAACAATTGTCGTTAACAAAGCTGTTTGTTCAAGCTGTTTTTTTGAGCCATCCTGTAAAGGAAACCAAATTTACTGTTGCTGCAAATGAAACAATTAACCGCTAAAGATATATTACAGCAACAAATGTACCTGAATAATTGCCCAGGAAAACACAGCACAGGAACAAACTCACTAACGTTTTTCAAGTGACCACGTCAGTAATATTCCTTGGTTTAGATACCCTAAAACACACCAATCTCACCCAACGGTGTTTGTTTTTATTTGCCCGTCCGTACAAATCCTGAGCTGCAAAAGATTCACCTTCACCGGTTGGCCCAGTGGACTGGTTCTGGGTATAGCTAGCAGGTTTCAACTGGTAGAACGAGTTTCTTAGGTCACGCTTGTAACGGTCACCTCCCCGGCTTACCCAGTTTGGTTCTGCCAACGAATGACCATTGGTATTTAGTAAGCACGATTAGCCATGACTTGGCTATTGTGCATCATGATTCATTATCATGAAACAGTATGAAGTGGTGTTGACTGCTATCATCAACAAAGATTAGTAACCAGGATTAACTATGACATCAGTAGCTAGTATCATCATTCACTGTGACGACCCATGATTAAACGTATTCTTAGCCATCTTGACTCGTTGGTGATTTCAAGCCCTCGGAAAAGTCCAGCAACCATCCCACATGTTGAGGAACAGTCAAACAATGTTTGAAGCCATCAACCACTATGATTAACAAACCATGTTAATTAAATGATCATGAACAACTATGATTAACAACTATCATTAACAACTATCATTTAAGCCACATAATTATACTATGGCCGGGTGACTTGGGACTTTGTGAGCCCATTCTGACCATAGGTTTTTATCAAATGACATAGGACTTGTTAAAAAGTAATCAAGAAAACCACGAGACATGGGACCTTTGCCCGGTAATGGAAACAGCCCTGAAATCAAAGGATTTTGGGATGACTTGAGACTTGTGGGCATCCAGAATTGCCCCCAAACAGGAAATTTTCTGCTCCAAAGTAAGCCTGGAACTCTCCAAAATACCAATCATAACAGTGATGACTTGGGAGTAGTATGCACTTCGCATCTTTGGCAAGGACAGAAAATTTACCGAAAACTGCGTCACAGATTTCAACATGTTGATCAAACCCCCTCACCCATTCGCACATGACCCAGGACTTGTGCTCAATTTGTTTTCCCCACGCGATGCTGTTGGCAGCTAATCCAGCGCCGAGCACGCTTGAATCATCCAAGTTGATTTTGAAAAGGCTGAGTAAATGTGATATCAGTATCAAATGATGGTTAGGCGAATGATGCTGTTGGCAGCGAATCCAGCGCCGAGCACGCTGAATCATATAAGTTGATTTATATAAACCGTCAGAAAATTCAAAATCACTTTGCTAGGAAATCATCCAAATTTTGAAGCTGGGTTTTCCAGCTCAGCAAATCATGACAAGTTGGCTCAGCAATCAAGTACTGCTTCACCACGTGCTGAATGCATTTCACACAGCACACCAAAGGTGTCCGCTTGTTCCCCCAGGACATTGCCCTGATGGTTTCACCAGGGAACTGCGCAGACCAAAACGACTTGGACGGATGTCTTGAAACTCCCGCCCCTGGAACAGGTGGTAGGCGGGTCAAGGTGATGCCATGCTCCTTCTCAGCAGCCACCAGCTGCTGCCACTCCTCAGAGATATGGTAGGCCTTCGCCTTGCCAATGGCAGGCATCACATCCTTGACGTCCACCGTGTCTCCCTTCTTGTCATCACATTCTTCGATCTTGTTGTCTTCTTCTGGTTGGTCAGCCGGGTCCAATTCATTGTCTGTCAGTTCGAAGTCCACATCCTCAAAGCCACTGCTGGCAGCAGTGTCCGAGTCAGACAGATTGCCATCATGATCTTCATGATGCAAAGCAAGCACATCCTGCGGTGCAACTGGGCCGTCGGTTCCATCAATCTCTGCGTCCTCTTCTTCAGCATCATCCTCCATCACATCCTCATCGTCCGAGGGCGAAGGACCATCGTCTCCTGCATGGCGTTGAAATGGCATGTTCAACCCTACATGCTCGTATTTACAACTCCCATGTCATCATGTAAGGATATAACTGCAAATTGTAAATTGTTTGGACCCGTAGTTTATGCATCACCAAGTCCCAAGTCATCGTAGCTAGTGGAAACAAAACAGCAACACTGTGGAATGGTCAATTTCAATGATTGGAGACTTTAATAGTTGCTTCGCAACTCCTGTGTCATCGCAGCCCCGGGAACACCTATGACTCATCCACACACAGTTCTATGGATCAACAAAAAAACTAAATAATTAAACCAAATACTGGAAGTATGTGAGCCCTCCAGAATGGAGAATGGATGAGCATTTCATGGAGGATGGATTTGCAAAAGGAAAAAAAGAAAAAAGCAAATGGGATTGCTAACTTTGAAATCCCAGGCCATTTGTTTTGACCATGTCCGGCCTGCGTATGCTTGACGCAAAAGGTCGAAACCGTTGCGTTCTGCAGCGGAATTCACGCAGCACACAGCCCTGGGAGGAAAGCCATCCGCAAACAGCCAGTAAACTCCGGGTCCACTGGCATCATCGGACGAAGGCTTGAAGTTGAGATGGATAAGCTGGTATCCTTTTCCAGACCCTTGCACGAACTGCAGTTGGCCATGGACAACCTTCGTCGCATTCTTGATGTAGCTTGGGTTGGCTAAGCTGCACGTTTTTCTGCTCCACACAATGCTGAGGGTCTTTGCGTTGGTGTCCACCAGCTTTGCCTGCCAATTGGAGGGCTGCTTTTCCACCAACACTTTCCGCTCTCGCCTGTGGCTGCAAATCAACCTCTCGACCTCGTTTGCGATAGCTGAAGGGAGGGCAGCAACTTTGCCATCGTCCATCTTCAAGCACCAGTACCACCTGTACACAACTCCCATGTCATTGGGCCAATGCAGGGGATGAGAAAACAAAGAACAGCGTCGACATATGTTGGCAGAATAAGTATAATGTGATAAGGGTAAAATAGATGGCTTCCAAAGTCCCAAGTCATGTGCATGGAGGGAGTTGTGATTGCCCTATCATTGAATGAAAAAACAATCATTATGTAATTCTCCAGAAACATGCAAGCTCGCAACGGCCAATGAAAATCATTCTTCCTGCGAGACTCTGATCTGGCCTGTCTGCACGAATGGAGCCCCCCGCATGGTCTGAGGGTATTCCAAGCTGCCTCAACATTCCGGTGCTGTCAAGAGATTCAATGGCTTGCGCCTGGCTCATCTCCTCTTTGTCTGGAAAATGCGAACTGTCAAAGTACCCGCAAGCAATCCAAGCTGCTTTGAAGCACTTGGCCGGCCTCAAGTGGATGGAAACTGGAAAATGAAACTCGGGTTTCGAATTCTAATTGCTTATACCACATCTTGTAACCCAATGACAAGGATCAACATATCTTGTATATAACTGAGTGCCTGGCATGGCGCGCCATGCTTGCAAAGTCCTTTCTGGAAGGAACTTGTTAAAGGGCTTGTCCCTTTGCACCTGTCCATTCGGTTTCACTGCCATGTCGGAGAATCCTTAGAAGCTGTCCGAAACAAACGCTGATGACACAGGAGTTGTGGGGATGAATTTACACTTAGGTCCATCAAAATGATTGGTTATGTTCATCCTTGGCCAATTGAAAATGAATGTGCTGTACACTAGTGGGTGGGCAGGCTCGGACCCTGATCTAATTGTCAAAAGTAAATCAGGGGGACTTCAATTACTCTTGCAATTATTAATCCAATGCTGGTTCAGTTTCGGTTAAATTTGGATATATCTTAAAACCACAAATGAAACCAAGAAAAGCTGAAGTTAAATAATCAACATATCCCAACATAATAAATGCTAGAAAAATTGATCAAAACGAAGCTCCTCGAAGCTGTACCCTCGATCAACTTCATCTCAGGAACGTTTCTTCGATATAAGTGGAAGACAAATTCCATGTCATGTGCCTAAATTCTTCTTTTTACATCTTTTCCCAAAATAAAACCCACCATTGGCCCAACATGAGCCCAACATACCCCAACATAAAGGATTGAAAAATGACAAAAGCGAAACTTATCGAAGCTGTACACTCGATGGGTTTCATGTCAGGAACGTTTCTTCGATATAAGTGGGAGACAAATCTCATGTCATGTGCTAAATTGTTTCATTTTGGGTTCATAGATTCTCGGGGGTGACCCTTCCCCCTGGCAGCAGCAAGCATCCTTTTAGAATAATTAACAGGCATAGGAACTGAAAACACATGACATAGGAACTGCGGAATGGTCAGTTGTTGCCTTTCAATGATAACACTGACACTTGTCGATGATTCAGGTTCATTCTCAAAGCTAAGCACGATGACCCAGGACTTTCGGAGATGGGAGAATAAGAGCATGAAAATATTACATCTGATGCTGCATCTATATCAGGCAAGCAGCTTGGACGAGAACGCAAGTCCGCTGTGCATGCCATATCGATGGCGTCCAACTCATCTAACTTACTTCTCAATATGTGGTGGCATTGATCAATCGGTTGGCAGTTGGCGGACCAACCGCCTGCCTGTGTCGCAATGTGACTGGGCTTTTAAGTTGGTTTCAATGGATACCGGTTGGGGGTTCTGATATGATCCTATCAACCAGCTCAGTGAAGATTCAAAGGAACACCCCAGCCCCAAACCGCATCACGACACAAGTCCCAGGACATCCATCCATATAGAACTGAAAACCATATGATTAATCTTGATGTAACTATATATTTATATATCAATTATCTGTAAAAAATATAAACATAGAAAAAATGGTTTTATAATTGCCCCACGACATGTATTCTAATCCCGCACCTGTAAGCTTGGGAGCTTGACGTGCGAAGACTTGCTCCACGCGTCGCGGGCGTGGTTGATACCCGACTTGAAGCAGTGGTAGCCGGTCCACCCATCGGCTAAAAGGAGGCCCTTGCGGTCTGGGGGTTCGTTCAGCTGCTGGCGCTTGATGGCATAGGCGTCGGTGATGAGCCCTTTCAATAATGTGATGAATGTATCACCACACATGAAGTGGGATTTCCCACGACTGTCGAAAAGAAATGCCTCCCCCTTGAACCTGTGATTGAACGAATCCACATCGGCCTGCTTCAGGGATCCACTCGGATAGCATAATCCGAGGGGCCCGCGAGAGCCGTCTGACCAAGTCGACGTTATGGCCGTGAGGCTTTGGCGGCACCCCACCCAATGATCGCTTCTTGCGATTATGTGCCCGTGCTGCTTTCCTCCTTGGTGGTGCTGATTGAGCAACCAATTGTAATGGACAAGAGTCATTGTAATTCAAAACAATCATCAACATCCCCTCTTATACCCACAAGTCCTATGTCATGGGCTATGGTAACTTGAATCAAAAAACAAGAATTCGGAACAACTCCTATGACACTGGGGAAATGAATACGAGGTGGATTTGCTAGATAGGACTAGTTTGGAGGTTTGACCTGATTTCGCTCATGCAACCAAAGTGCGTCGCTGGCCTTTCATCAGCAACTTTTTCGAGAACCTCAAGCTTTGACGCCACACCTGGTCTATGTTGAGAACCAGAAATGGGTGAATCCCGTTTTCATTGATTTCAGCGTTGACCTCTCGGCGTGCGCTCTCGAGCCTCGGATCGGACCACTCCTCGGCACGTCAGAAAATGAACAGTCGGAAGGAAAATTGATGATTTAATGTCCTATACGCTAAATTGTATGTTCAAGATAAATTCAGCTGAATCCGCAAAACAACTGATGTGTCCAAACACGTGCTTTTTCTATGAGATAGATTGCAAGTGAGTTGACGCATCCCAGGTCATCAAAGATTGGTGAAGGCATGTACTTCCTCATACCTTCTTGGTTTCGATTTTGTTTGTCAAATTCTCATTCCAAAATCCTTTTGAAGACCTACGCAAGTCCTGTCTCATCAGGTCCCTATGTGGTCCCCCAAAAAAATGGTTCATCGGATCATGTCTACCATAGAAAAGCGTCCAGGTAGTTTCCAGCTGTATTGCGCGCAACACGGCGCCAGTTGAACGCTTGCAGGTATTTGCGCACGAACCTCTTGTCTAAGTTTTCTGGACAAGGAGTAGGCTCAGGAAGCAAAGCCTTCTTGATGTATTTGGCCGCCACCTCGGCCTCAACCAATTCGGCTTTCACTCGCTCGTTGTGCTCGTGCACGGATTGTTTCGCTGCTTCGAGGCCTTTGTTGTATTCTTTGGCGATGGCTCTCGCAGTCACTGCCTTAGGCATGGAGCGAGTTGCTGGATATCGTCAAGCAAAGGACACACGGATACAATACATTAATTTTCATATGTAAAATTGCACAATGAGGTTTTGGTTCTAAAAATCTCTTTATACGTATGCCTCCCCTTCGATATCAGCATGCTTTCTTATGTGACTACAGTAAGGATTGTTAGTCTCCCTCCAACATGTTGGTAACCAGAAGTACTTTTCAGTATCCATCAGGATATATCCATAAGTCCTATCTCATCGTGGCAACTGCACGCAACAGCGAAGATGCAGCCACCAGCAGAAATGGCGAGATGCACAGTGCCTGAGCATGACAATGTCACGCCGTTGCGTGACCAAACTTTTTCCCATGCTGAACTCAACCATGGCGGCTTCAAGCTCCTGCGTGGCCAGTTGCACTTGTGTGCAGAGGTGTTGGACACCAGCGAGGGTTGTTCAACTTTCTTGCCAATCCTACACCCATTTTGTTGGGGCCTGATTCAATGGGATAACTCCTAAGTCATTTGGTAAACCAAACATCAATGTTTTGAAATCCTGATGTGGTAGGCAACCTTTTCTTTTTTGGTGGTGCGTTTGGTTTAGAACCGGGTTCCTCCAACACTTTCGCCGGGACGTTCCACCGTGGAAGCTCTTGCAAATCCTCCAATCTCTTTTGTCTCTTCTCAGGAGGCAATGCTTTCCACCCTTTCACACTGTCTTCAAGTCCGAGGGACACTTTCATAGAATCTGGAAGTTGAAACATGCGCCTTTGTTGATATTCAGGCAGGCGGCGCCACTGTTGTTCTTCAGCCTGTTTCTTCATTTGGCAAACCTTGATCTTTCCTAGCTTTTCGCCGAATTTGATTTCACAGGATCGTTGTACGTTCAGCCCCTTCCAGAATTCCCTTGTGTAAGCCTTTTTCTTCTTGTTCTTAGTCTTCTTTCTGAGTGCTTCTTGCTTCTGCTTGAAATCGGATTTCAATTTGTTGGCATAGTCTAAGATTTGCAGCTTGTCATAGATGCTCAGTCGTGGAGTTGTGTTCGGCACCTGAACGCAGAGCATTGTGGTCTGACACTATATAGTCATTGACTTGATATTTAAATGCTACTACTTTAGATGACACGGGATTTGTGCATGGTTCCTGATCAAGAACACCAATGTATCTAGAATTGAATTGTTACTGAATGCTGATGACCTGGGACTAATGGCTGCGAGTAATCCATCATTGTTTCCGTTGGATGTTGCAATGGTTGTGTATTGTGAAACAGTGACATAGGACTTGCAAGGAAGGCTCCGGAAACAGGTCGGGCCTCCGGCAGGTTGTCCTCCAAACGAACCTTCTTGATCTTGGAGATGCTCTTACGCTTGCGGTTGATCTGGTTTCTTCTGGCTAATTTTCTTTCCTTCTCAACTGGGTCTTCCCCTTCCATGATCCTTTTGCAAACCTTTTCCGCTCTTTTCCGTTTGACTCCCTGCATTCTTCGGATGGTTGCTTTGAAATGAACATAGTTGCGTTGCACCTTCTCTTGTTTCTTGGAAGTGGCTTCAACAGTATCTTGTAGAACTTTCAGCTGGAAGTAACTATGCCTCATAATCAGGATGCCGGATATGCCTTCACCCAGTTCCGAGCCAGTTTGCTTTGCTGCTTCTTCAAAGACGAGTGGTATGAAGACATCGGAGATGAAACTTTCTTTTGGTTTTGTCAACGCACAAACTTCATCAGGGGTCAATTGCTTGCTGGTCATAATCTCTTGATGAAGTGGCAAGGCTGTGCAGAATTGTTCGGCCATTCGGTAGTGCGCTTCAACATCTTTCAGCTGGGACATTGACTTCACAGCCAAACCTTCCAAGGAGGACATCTTTTCGTCACCTGCAAGTCCCAAGTCACCCTTCCCAATTCTAGATGGAACAACATTGAGCACAACATGATCACGCCCTTCTGTACAGAACTTGCTTTCAGTCACCCAACAACTCCTATGTCTTGCGTACACGCTATCAATGTTTTAACATTGCTGCTATAAATGCAGCATGCATAAACATAATGCTGAAGGAATGGTTGAAGTTAGCGACTTTCGCTTCCAACATGGGCCTGATGCGCGCTTCGTTTTGGCACTGTCCAAAGCTTCAAGTGCATGGGCATTGGCCCGTTCCAGCTGGCAGGTCGAAGTTTCTCTCGCAAGAGCTTCAATCTCTTCGGGTTTCCTTTTGCAACCTTTCCTTAGTGAATATGGCAGGAAGAAGTGCCTAGGTGATGAACAACACCGGATCAGTCCCAGTGCTGATGAACCATAATGTTCCAATGTACCAATGGAGAGTACAGAGTTCTTCGGTTACTGGCAGATCTTACATCAAAAAAACATACATTGAGTCCTATCTCATGTGATGCCAGGGTGATTGGTCCCCAAACATGTTACATCCAAACTATCAGGATCGCAGCACAATGGAAAATTTCATTCCTTTGGACGCATGTGGACAAGGTTCGCATCGTCTGGTAAATATCTGAAACCTTGTGTGAGGGTCGCAAACTTGCCCTTCAGGATCACGCTCACCTTGCGATGACAGTTGCAGTGGGCTGAAGACTCGGGACTTGTACTCAATACTGACATGAGTAAACATCACAAGTCGAGATCATCATAGGAACAGAAGATAGGATGTTTTTCTCATTTACGATGGGAGTTGCTGGGAGTATATTGAATCCATGTGGGCCATCTTGGGTTTATAAGGGGGTCAAGAGTGCAACAAAAAATATCCACTAAAAAATCACATGTTGGACCAATAGCTCAAAGGATTGTCATTGATGTTTATTAAGGATCATCTTTACTAGGCACCATGATCAGATACAAAATGTTGATTTATTAAGAATAGAGAGCAAATAGATAAATAGATTGTAAACAGATGATGACTAAAGGATCAAAAATAATAATGATTATAAACTATATTAAGATGTATAAACCCACCTTTTCTCCTCCTTCTCCTCCCCTCCTTCCTCGCGTCACCTTCGGTCCTGGGCTTCCATGGCCTCTATGCTGTGCACCTGGGTTTGGGACACCTGAGGGACAAAGCGAGTGCCACCTCGTTACCCACCCCCCAGGAAGTAGTCCAAGGTGAAGTCCTGGCCCTATGTTGGGACGAGGCCACGGGTTTATATTTGGCGCTGGGCTTCCGCCTGCAGCGAGGATCTGTTGGAGAAATGTTGGGGTTATGATGGGTTAATGTTGGGAAGAGATGGGAGTTAGGAACATAACATGGGATGTTCCCCCCATTTATGATGGGTTTTTGAGAAGGTCCATGTTGGGAACATGTTGGGGTTATGATGGGTTTATATTGGGCACATGTCTTCCCTAAGGCCCATGTTAGGCACAGAGATTGGGAAAATGTTGGGGTTTATGTTAATCTATATTCATAATATTTATCAAGAATGATCAAGAAAAATGATCATAATTGATGAGTATAACAATGGTAAACATCAATGATCATAAATAACAATGATACATAATAGTAATAATAATAATGATGATGATGATTTTAAGATATTCTAAGTATACTAAATCACATTAAGATGTATAAACCCACCTTTTCTCCTCCTTCTCCTCCCCTCCTTCCTGTCCTGTCCCCACCTACCCCCACCTACCCCCCTCGTTATCCACCCCCTGGGAAGAGATGGAATGGTGCCACGTCCTGGGCGACGCCGCGACGCAAGGAGAAGATCTAGGTTCCCTGGACCACGCGGACTTCTTCCACCCCCTGTCCAGGCCTTCGGCCCTGGGTCTTCCCCACCCCCTGCGCGCTCTGACGAAGTACGCCCCACTTCATGTTTATAACGGGCGCCAAAGTCGACTGGATGTTGGTACCCTCCCCTTACACGTTGGGACCATGTTGGGTTTATGGTGGGTTTATGTTGGGAAGAGATGGGATTTAGGAACATGACATGGGATGTTCCTCCCATTTATGATGGGATGTGTTGGGTCCATGTTGGAGTTTATGATAGGTTTATGTTGGGAAAAGGGGTGTCTTAGGCACAGAAAGGGTGTTCCTAAGGAAGGTTTGTGGGGGAGGTTTGTGACCCTATGGAAGTCTATATCTCCAAGAGCCCTCCTCTGGATATAGACTTTTGATCTCCCCTTAATTTTAAAATATTTTTTTGGAGATCAGCGCAAGTGAAAAATTGCAAATCAAATTCGAAATTTCCCCAAGTTTCTTTGGTTCCATCAAGTCCCAGGTCATTGCCCTTCCAACTGGATCGCCCTAACAAAGCCTGCTATAAATACCATTTGTGGCTTGATGATTCATGATGCACGATCTAGATTTATGCGCCTTGATGTCCTCAGAGCCAAAGTCCAACAGACTGCGTTCACTCCAAGATTGTGGGAGGCACAGATTCTTACCTTGTAGGGGATGAATTCGGCCAGAAAGTACTTCTGAATTGTCTCCAGGGTTGATCAGCGACAGGAAAGCCATGGGGTCAACAGGGTTGTCCTTGTGCTGCATTACCCCCCAAAGTGTCAGCTCAGGGTGATCCTGTAGGTCGCCAGATAGCGTATCTGGAGAAAAGCCTGTGGCTGGCCCCATGATGATCCGCTTGACAATCTTTCTGGTCATCTTCTTTTTAGGCCATTTCTGTTCACCTGACATTCGGGCACAGGCACCATTCATGTAGGCTTTACCGTCAACCCGAGGAACCTGAGTTGGGGGTATCAAAATAAAAACATCAGGGGCACATGACATGGGAGTTTGTACATGTTTCTATTTTTTTAACGGACATAACAGAGCTGGGCTCACCAGGCCTGCCAAGAGTAGCGCCATTGGATTCTCGCAATCCGTTTCTTGAAGACCCTGCATGATTTTGACCATGCCTGCGACTGGAATGATGCCCGAGGGACCAGATTCAATCAAGTCCATGTAGGAAATATTGGGGACAGAGGCATAAGCATGCGGTTCGTCTTCCATTTGGTCGAAGAATCCAGTTCTGTCATCAGAAGCCTTGAAAGGCATCGAAAATGTTTCCCTCCCAAACAGCACCATTTGAGAGCCAGTGTTGCCTGCCCCATTCTGACCCTCACCTGCTTCAACTTGTTGTTCTGATGCTTGCTGCTCTGCTGCTGTTTCTGGCTGTTCTGGTGCTGATGGCTCCTCTGCTGTTTTTGGCTCCTGTGCTGTTTCTGGCAGCGCTGCTGGTTCTAACTGTTCTGCTGGCCCTGGCTGTTCTGATGCTGTATGTTTGTCTGCTGGTTCAGAAGCCTTCGGCATGTATTTTGCAAATTCTTCAGCCGCTTTGGTAGAAAGACGTTTTCGCAAAATGCTTTCCTTCATATCGATCATTTTGCCCTTCTTGGACAGGAGGAACTTGTCGCACATGTCTTTCAATTCGTCCCTAGGGTGGCAACTCCCATGTCATCTGCCTAACTTAGACATATATCTCAATATCTTCCTGAGGTTACAAATCCCATGTCATATAGCTCCGTATTGAATGTTTATGCTGTTAATTCATTTGAAAACCACAAAAACAATCACACACACAACTATTGCTAAGACATCACGCATACCTGTTGCCAAGTCTCCTGGAAAAAGTGCTGAGTTCAGCCCACTGATCTTTGCAGCTAGTACGTACGCATTGGCGAGCCCGGCAACATCTTCGAGCGATTGAGTCTTACTTACCCGGAAGATTCTTTTGAATGTGCGCACATCGATGCTGCAAGATTTGCGATTCACTTTGATGCATGGATACTTCTTTTGCAGAATGACCTGACCCAAAGCCAAACAACTCCCCAGTCATCATCATTGATTCCCACCCACAAAAGCTAATCATACAGCCAATGGTTTCCATAGATGACTACGCCGCAACATTTCTGGGACATGCTGGGGCAAACGGGTCACATGTAGACATTCAGAAAGCTGATCAACCACATTTCCGCCTCCGGCTCTTCAGCAGCTGTCTTCGAAGATGTTGCTGTGCTGGATGAAGGTTCGGCGGCGGCCAGTGCAGGATCAGCCTTGTCCATCATACCATTGTCCTGCGCGGTAAACACATTCATGCATATCATACCATCTACCTTGATGACCTAGGACCTAATGATTACTGACTAATGCTGGGTAAATGAACTATTTTGTTAATATGCCGATACCAGCTCAATAATATATAATTGGTTCTAGGGGGCTCTCGAAAAGCATTCAGCCTGAGGACCGATAATAATATGGAGGACGAATCCATGCTTGCTTGTGCGTGTTATAGATCAAACGGATCCCAGGATCCCAGTTGCTGTGGCCTTGGCTGGGTTCGATTCCTGGCAAGGTCCATTGGCATTGGTTTGCTGCTGACTTAGGACTTGTCAAACACATGATACTTCGATACCGTTGATTCAGGGTACATGTGATGTTCACTAAAGATTAAAAGTCTTACCTGGCGTTGCAACTATGGTTTCTGAGAATGCAATGGCCAAACCATGGATCAAAAGGTCAACCAAAAGAGACAAGACAAATAAAAAACCGAAAACCGATGGCATAACCAAGCTGGCGCTGCCGATGCTGCTGCTGCTGCTGCTGCTGCTGCGGCCTCTTCCAATGGCGCCTGGCACGTTGGGAGTTTATACCTTGGCTGGATAACTTAGCATTACTACTCAAAACAACAAACGACCGCTCAACATGAGGCTTCGAGTGAGCATGTCGATGCGCTAGAATGGAATCCAAGAAACTAACAACCAAACAAATGATTATGTCCTATGATGACTTGCAATGGTGGGTTTCCCGAAGAACAGGTTGGAAAGGCTGACCAAATGGAATTCTGAAACATTCAAAAACAGCCTGCAGCGCTGCAGAACCGGCGACAGCAGAGGGTCCAGGCGCCTGGCCAGTGCAGCTAATAGTTTCTGATGACTCGGGATTTGCTACATACCCCAGGACTCCATGGGTTTTGGGGTTATTTAGCAATGGTCCCACATTCACAAATCAATGTTGGTTACAATCTTTGATTGCAAAGTCCAGCCCCAAAGTGCTGATGACCTCCAGGAGTCACCGTGTTACACCGACAAGAGAATCTACTTTGATTTCCTTGCGTCCATGTGGGGTTCATGGACCATGCTCAGCATGAATCCAAACAAAAGTTCATCAGTTTTCACCATGTAATGGCCAAAGGCTTTCCAAATCAGAACCAATCCGAATCTGAATTGCATGACATAGGACTTGTTGCATTTGGATAGCACTAGGGTTGATGATTACAAAGGATATTTACGAAAAGACACACAGAGATTTCTTTACTGTGTCAGTTGATGTGGGAGATGATTATAAATTGATTTGAAACTATGGCTATGATTCAACCGTGGCCAACCAGTCCTGCGAGACGTGCGCAGCAACTGCAAAATAATCATGCTTGATGATTCAGGACTTGGTTCATGAAACTTTTCATGCATTTACCAGACTTGAAATTGTCCTCCGATTTTTTTTCACGCCGAATCACATTGGACACATGTGGTCCTCGCTCCAAACAAGTTTTCACACCAAATCAAACTTTTCCAGACAAGTCTGGCAAAAACCTTCCTTTGAAGACAAAGTGGCCTTGCCTTTGAGGTGCTGGCAAGTGTTGTAAAGGTGAACCCTGTTTCCTTGCGCAGTGCACCACATCGTGGCCGTAGTTAATGACGAACTTCGGCTGAGTTCAGGAAGGGATTGATCAGTTTGGGTCGCAACACTCACCTTGGCAACTCCAAACGTAATGGGATGGGCAAAAATGGCATTCACCTTGTTCCAAATTGAGTGAACCAGCGACCATGCCCCGAAGAGAAAGATCACAGCAACGGCCATCCAAACACCATCAGAATTTTCCATTCTCTCAAAGCTCAAGGAATTACCGTTTTGATTGCTGTGCCTCGAGCCACTAAATGTGCTGCACGGGTTCTAGTCTTCATCATGATCTAGCACTTGTCCTTTGCACTTAGCTTTTGTTGGACATAATGGACCCATGGGCATCAGAGTTTTTACTTGATGAGTCAGGACTATTTACACAAACCATGAACTACGAAACACATGGACAGGGATTCAGCTCAAAACATGTTCCAAACATACTTGAACCGAAGTGAAAAATAATGTAAACAAAAAAGATCATCAACAATATCAATAATATGTAATCATCGTTACTGGCTTTTATTTTGGGATCACTCAGTTCGCGCCTACATCGGAATAAAGTATAGTGAGAACCAGGTAGGACTGACATCAAGAGACAGCAGCCAGCATTCCAAGGGCCTGCGGCACGGTGGATTCCATGGTGCTCGGCGTTCCATTTGCCTGGCAAACATATAGTCCAGTGTCCTGATGACCTGGGACTTGCACTTTACACCTGCAATTACATCTTGTAGTCAGACCATTGCCAAACTTTGATCCCTGGCATAGTCCTCTGGCATTGATATGCTGATGACTTAGGACTTGTCACGAAACAAATAATGATACCCTCTACGATCAACTGCAATGGTAGGTTGACCAAATGGATTGCTGAGACATTCTTTCATGAAAAACAGCCTGCAGCGCCGCAGAACCGGCGACAGTAGATGGTCCAGGCGCCTGGCCAATTCGAGTAATGGCTTCCGATGACTTGGGATTTGCTATATCCCTGGTGGGGGGGGGGGAACTCTGTGAATTGTTCGTGGGGTTATTTAGCAACGATTCAATGTTCAAAAACAAATTGCGGTTAAATTTTGTTTGTTTTTTCTCGGATCTAGTCATGAATCTGACAATAAACTGACAGCTTTCTCCAGCCTGCGCTGCAGCAACTTCAGTGGGGCTAGATGGCTTAGACGCCTGGCAAAGTCCAGTCCCGGTGTTCTGATGACCTAGGCTTTGATCATGTTCCACTGGCTCGATTTACTTAGATCCATGTGGGGTTCACGGCTCATGGTTTACAGGTTCCACCGAAAAGCATTCTAATATTCTGTACCAAACCTGAGTTGTTGTTGCACTTGCGTCTGAAACGGTGCATTTTTTTAATGAGGATGACATAGGACTTGTGCCTTGGAATTGCAGAAGAGTTGATGATGACATGAAATATCAACAACAACACATATAGCAACTTGGGTTAAAAAAACATGTAGCAACTTGTCTGTTGTCCGAATTGATGTGGGTAGTTGTTTTAAATCAAGGCTATCAGCAGTCTGTTTTGTTTTCAACACTGGTGAACCAGTCCTCCGGGACGGGTTCAGCAACTGCAGAAATGTCCGTAGTCGCAGCATTCAGAATCTGCGTGGCATTGGCTTTCTGCAGGTAATGGCAAACCAACCTCTTCTTGAGCTCTTGCATGTTTCCCTGCTTGTTCAATCCCATCTTTGCGCACAGGTTCAACAGGTCCGCCCTTGGTTTGACATAACTCAGGGCTGGAACTCAAGGAGTCAAGGAGGACAGCTAGCAAATCATGTAGGTTGCCAACATATCAAAATTGCTTCAGATTGATCTTCATCATCAAAAGCGAATGTGTGTGTGGAATATCATTGACCTTCATCATTAAGAGTGAGTGTGAGTGTGTGTGTGTGGACTACACACTACGGGTCCCAAGTCATCAGTGCCAAGGCACCTTTTCAGCTTCTCAAGTTTCCGGTTTTGTGCTTTACCAGCATCTAAGATAACTTGAGCAAGCACTCCGGCTTGTCCCAGATCGTCTGCATCAGTCCCCACCTTCCACGTGGCAATGTAATTGAACGCATTCACACGCACGTGGTCTGCATGAACTTCAAGCTCCGGATGCTTGTGAGCCACCTGGAAAGGAGATAGCCGAATATGGTTGGGTTGGTTGAACCATTGACATATATAATTTTTTTGAAAACCATTTGCAGAATCAAAACGCTATGTAGATGACTTAGGACTTGCACATTGCCACAAATGATTTAAAATTAAGAAATCTAACATGGTTTCAGAAAGCATGACCTCCTCCGGAGTGAGATCAGCTGGGGGCGATGAGTCCTCACACCACAAGAACCGAAAGTGGGCGACAGAGTGGCCAGCACCATCCACAACTCCGCTGTTGCAAAGTCGCACAACTGGCCAGGATGGATCACCAATAGGTTCAACGGCAGTAGCAGCATCATCGAAACTGATCAGCAATTGGACCTTGAACAGAAGTGAAAGAAATCGACACTCTTCATCTTCTGGCATGTGGCTTGAGACAAAACAATCCCGGCACTTCTGCAACTTTTCTTTCTGTTCCGAATTGGCTGCCATCTCGTGGTCAAAGCGGCCAAGTATAAAATCTTTGACCAATCTGTCCTCCAAGCTGGGCTGAACATGATTCGAACAGATGGGCTTATGTTTGATGCATTGGTGACAGCTCCCATGTCATCAGTCTCCTTACAGTAAGGGTACTTGAATTTAAAGTAACTTTCTGCTTTTTTCATGTGTGTTGCAAAAAAAACAATACTTTAATATGTCTTGCGAGTGTTCCAACAACTCTCATGTCACCCCATCCCCACAACTGGTCCTCTTCCACTTGTCTGCTGACCTCTGTGGCGAATCCCTGCTCGTTTCTCTCGACATTGGCCCAGATCTGTTTTTCAGCCACGGATGCAAAGTGTAGGTACAGGCATGAGAAAAAGCAACGGCCATTAGCAGGCACGTTAATCTCGATATTGTGACTGCTTGATGCACACAACTCACCACTGAGGGAAGGTTGTGGGAAGAATTCCACTGAAGCCAGTGTTGCCAACAGCACCACTCCTGCCACTGCCAAATGTTGGCCATTCCCAACTGCCTTGTGGACGTTGGTCAGCAGGTCTGGGTTGAATACCTCAGCTTGGAACACGATGTCTTGGGAGTTGTGTGCCTTTATGAGCTTCATTTGTGTTCCCCTGGCAATGATCCCAATAAAAAAAATACCTATATCAAAACCAGGTTGCTGGAATACCCAAACCATCAGCCAGCTCCTGAGTCATTGGATACCCGTGGGCCAGGAGTTTTTCCATTGGGAGTATTGGGCCATTCCGTTTGGCGACCCACAAGCATTTGTCGGCCACTGTAAAGGCGGGGAGGATGCCAGACTTAGATGCTTTGAAGCAAAACTCTGGGTTCTGGTTTGTCGCGAAGATCTGTTCTTCTTCGGGAACACCACGCTTCATCAACAGCTCCAAATACTGTTTCACGTTATGCTTCTCCGAATGGCAAAGAGGGTTTGTCACTTCTTCAGGAAGGCCCTTGGACTTTCCGATGTTCCGAAGCTCCTGCCGCACTTGATCCTCTGTGACAAGCGACAGCAAGGTTTGCATGTGGAGCTGGGAAGTCTTCAAATCTTTGCACAAACGGTCATAGACCACTTGGGGATCCTGGATGAACCTTCCGCTGTCATGCCGCAGCAGGATTGTAAAGCTTCGCCTTCGAGACACACACCCATATCCAACATCGCAAGGCTGCCCGAATATCACCTGGCCCAAGTCCCAAGTCATCGAGAGCATTCCCACAAAAAAACAAATAAGCAAACACGTGACATGGGACTTTGACTGGCGCAACTTCCTTAATTGCACGACCCCACCCGAAATAATTAGGTAAGCACAAACAATCAGACTAGTGGGACATTGCCATTCAGTGCTATTGGCGACGAAGATCGGCCTTGGATTCCATGCTGTCTTTCAAACTTTCCACCACTCTGAGCCCAATGTTTCCCGTGCATACATTCTCCGACACTGCGATCTTCGGTTTGAAGGTTTCCTTCAAAGATAGCAAATGGGCCAAGGTCACCTGAGTGTGCTTTGCTCAGAAGTGATTGGGAAACAGAGATATGTTTCAAATTTCTATGCGCAAAACCCTTGGCAAACACAACCCCAAAACAAAGAATTTGCAAATGGTTGCGAACAAAGATCTGCCCTATTGGCACCATCATCTTTTCCTTGGGTTCCCATGGAGCTATCGTCAACGCAGGGCGCTCCGAAGACGGCCACATCGAGGTCTGGACGCCCCAATTTGCACATGTGGTTGTGCTGACAGCACTGCGCGCGATCACTGAGCGTGGCTTTTGCAAGAAGCTTGAGGGTCTGCCTCCGCCCTTTCGCTGCCTTCAGCCTAGACGCGTCTGCTGGATCTACCATGTGCCACTGGTCCTTGAAGACGCAGGATGAAGGAAAGTCTCGGCAAAGGACATGTTGTCCCTGCCGAGTTTTTTCGCAAAAGCTCGCCTGGATGGTGGAAAGCATCATGGCTACATCAAGGCAAATGTCGCAGGAAACGAAAACCCTCTGCGTGATCTTTGAATCAATGGAAACAAAATATGTTCATACATTTACGGTTTTTGAGTATTCAAATATGGACATTTTTAACCATGGTTATATGTGTGTGCGTGCTTTTATTTGTATGCAGTCTTTCACCACAAGTCCTACGTCATCACGCCCCCTACAAATTATCGAAAGACATCATTAACCCAGTTTAGAATCGGAAGCCCAAAATGATAAAATGCGCTAATCAAAGTTGAGGATCATGGTGGAATGTCACTCCCATCTCATTTGCTTCTAAGATCTGCGCCGCCCGTGACTGAGTGCAAATCCCACTGAAGTGGGAGCTCATCAAAAGGCGTTTCCCGCTAGCTATCACTGGTCTTCCATCAGTGGTAGAAGAGAGTTCTTTCAGGATCTTGCGAAGCTCTTCCTTGACCACCCGTGGCCATTGAAAGGCTTCTAGGAAAGTCTTCGATGGATACTCGCTTGGTACAAGTCTCTCTCTGCTCTTAGGCCAGCATCGGGGATAAAGCTGCCCATCGATAGATCCAGGCCCGTTGCCTTCTTCGATCAATTCATCCTGCGAAGCCCAGGGTATGATGACTTGGGAGTCGAGGTTGGGCTCAATCTCTAAAATGCAAAACCGTCAGGCGGGAAGGTGGGGAGGTGGGAAAACCATCACATGGAGAGAAAGGAATTGCACACCTAACCCCGATCAGACCTCACTGTGGGACTGCGGCCTGAAACAGGTGGGTCTATAGGATGAACATCACTTCTGATCATTTAATAACTTAGTACATACATTCATGATTAGGTTGCTCAATTTTGTTGCATACCATCAGAAAAATATTCGACCTCCGTGAGAATTTCAGCACAGTCCTCCTCTAGTTTCACTTCGATCAATTCTGTTTTCTTGGCAGGCGTCATCTTGGATTGATTTACCTGATGATGCAGGAGATTCTGACAAATATCAAACAAGAGAGAGGCAACAAGTTCGAACCATCTCGGGATGATACTGAACTGAAGCAAACATGATTGCCTATATCAAGGATAAATGAACATGCAGCCTCACAATGGCCCTGATGACATAGGACTTGGTGAATTTATGGGCATCTCTGGAATAATTGGATCTAATTACTGGGCTCCAGGTGGGGTTGATGCATCTATTTCCATGGAGGCTTGAATTGAGAATATTTAGAATGAACATAGAAGGCTAGGCAGCTCCTGTGGGAATCGAATCGAACATCGAAAACCAATGGCAATCAAACTCGTGAAATGCTGAAAGCCATTGCCTGGCCTCGGCGGCTGCGTTTGTCTGTTCCGATGGAGCCTAGCACAGCTTGGATGCAGTGGCTGTACGACTTGGGATGGACGGGCACCATGCGCATGCTGAATCGAACTTTCAATCAATTCAGAATCACAGGAACAATGATGCCGTATGATCAGTTGGAATGAGGGAATCTGACACGTTCTGACATTAAAAAATAGAAGCCTGCGGTGCTGCAGCGTCCGCGGCAGCAGATGGTTCAGATGCCTGGTCAAGGGCCCACAGAGGTCCTGCTGACTTGGGATTTGTTACGCACCCTTGGGAAGATGTGGGTTTATTAGCTTTCTTTACCAAAGGTCCCATGATCAAAGAATGTTGGTTAAAATGCTTGGTTTTCCAGCATCAGGTCAACAAATCTCAAAGTATATAACATGACTTCAAAGTGCCGGCAACCATCCCAAGATCGCAGTTCTTGCGGCCTCCGCTTGATTCAGATTCGATTCCTGGCACGTTTTTGGGCCACTGCATGCTGGCGACTTAGGAGTTGTATGCCACTCAATACCATCATTGACAATTAGATCATAACGCAGAACAACAAATATCCGTCAAGGAGAAAAGCAAACATCGATGGTAATGAAGCTGGCCAAATGCTGGAACGCGTGGCCTCCTCTGCTGCTGCGGGCTCTCCCAAAGACGCCTCGCACGGTTTTTTGAGAAGGGTTTTGATTCCTTAGCTTGATGACTTGGGACTAATGGGCACCATGTGCACTACATGGTGCGTTCCACAGTGAAACTACAAAGAACCGAGAATCAAAAGAATCATGATGCCCTCATGATGAACTGCAATGGGGGAGTCACCCAAGTTCATGCTAGAAAGGCTCACCAAATCCATTTCTGACAAATCTTGATATTTTAGTGGCCTGCGGCGCCGCAACATCCGGTGCAGCAGATGGTTCAGGTGCCTGGTCACACACACAAGCAATGGTTTGTGATGATTTGGGATCGGTTACACGTGCTTATGGGAAGATAGGGACTGCCTTGGGACTCTTCAGTACTGGACTTGCGGTAACAACAGAAATGTTATTTTATATATATATATATATATATTGAAAACGATCGATTCTGTAGTACCCAGCCAATGGAAAACCAGAAATGCCAAGAACATCTAGCAGCAATCCCAAGATCGCAATTGCTGTGGCCTCCGCTTGATTCGATTCCTGGCACGGTCTGTGGGGCACTGACTGAATGGTGCTGACCTAGGACTTGTGCAAATTGGATGATTAACTAGTATTTCGTTACAGAGATTGGCATGCCCTAGAGACTAGCATGCCTCCTTGAATTAGAAACAAGCAAGGCAGCTGAAATCGGTTTTCAAACAACCACATGTTGATCACGTTGATCACATTGATCACGTTGACTTCAATGGAACTAAACAAGGGAAGAACCTCTTCAGAGTTTTTTCTGCGCTTTTTTGTCAAGGGCTCCTGGCGCGAGCTGCAGTATCCAATCATGCGCATACATGTTTATGCGCACTAAGCCAGCGATGACTCGAAACAAAATGCAGGGTAAGACTTCTCAGCAATGACCCTAATCTAGCACATGCGCTTCCTCCTCCTGGTCTCGATCCGGAACATCCCCAGAAACAAATCGTTTCGCAGCCCACCGCCGTGGAGATGGAGCCTGGGCACACCAGAAATTGAATCTGGAGGGTTCGGTTAAGCTGGATGAGAAATAAAAAAGATTAGGTATCTTGACTGATGCAATGAAAACCGCATGTAGGGCTTTGTCTTGGCACGACGATTTGGTTTTTCCTAGGAATTTGGTTCATGATAGTCTATGACTTGGGACTTGTTCAAACAAGGTGTTTATTCATCTGGCCAAACATTCCGTTGGAAAAACCAATACATACACAAATATGGGTTCATATGGATCAATCATTCAATTAACGAATCCTGATACGCAGATCAAAGCCATGGCCAAACTCGAAGCATTGCTTTCCAAGCTGGATGTTCTGGGTTTCCCACCTCGGCGAGAGCCGCGGCATTTGTCAATTCCACCTGGCACGCCGGCAGTAAAACCTGCAGTACGCAGGTCCCAAGTCATTGCCTATATGCATGGAACAATTTGCCCCGGCCTGTCGCGCCGCAACGTTTGGGCCACGAGGTGGTTGAAGTGCCTGCCAAGATCCCAGTAATGCTGGCCCTAATGACGAAAGACTTGGTGCATGGGGATGGGGTTGCTGAATTTGTTTCCACGAACATCACAAACATTTGAATTGAGAATATTCTATATGTAGTGACAATATAGTCGAAGCAATCCTTGTTGGAATTAATCCTTGGTAGAAAATTAATAACCAAAGGTAATCAAACTGGCAAAATGCTAAAACGCGTTGCCTGGCCTCCACTGCTGCTGGGATCTCTTCTGGTGCCTAGCACGTTTTGATGCACTGGCTTGATGACTTGGGGCTACTCTTTTGCGCATGATGCATGCGAACTAGCAAAGAACTGAGAATCAACAGGATAATGATGCCCTTATGATCAATTGCAACCGGGAATGCATGTTAACAAGGCTGACCATATGGGCCCCTGACAGCTTTTGACGTGAAAAAACAGCCGGCGGCGCAACATCATCCGTGGCAGCAGATGGTTCAGGCGCCTGGTCAAACACCAGCAATGGTGTGCGATGACTTAGGGTTTGTTATACACCCTGGGCCAGCCAATTGAAAAACCAACAAGAACCAGAAAATCCAAAAGCATCCAGCATTGCTGTGGCCTCTGCTCGAATCTGTTCCTGGCAGATTTTTTTTGGCCACTGCATGCTGGTGACTTTATGGGCATCTCTGGAATAATTGGATCTAATTACTGGGCTCCAGGTGGGGTTGATGCATCTATTTCCATGGAGGCTTGAATTGAGAATATTTAGAATGAACATAGAAGGCTAGGCAGCTCCTGTGGGAATCGAATCGAACATCGAAAACCAATGGCAATCAAACTCGTGAAATGCTGAAAGCCATTGCCTGGCCTCGGCGGCTGCGTTTGTCTGTTCCGATGGAGCCTAGCACAGCTTGGATGCAGTGGCTGTACGACTTGGGATGGACGGGCACCATGCGCATGCTGAATCGAACTTTCAATCAATTCAGAATCACAGGAACAATGATGCCGTATGATCAGTTGGAATGAGGGAATCTGACACGTTCTGACATTAAAAAATAGAAGCCTGCGGTGCTGCAGCGTCCGCGGCAGCAGATGGTTCAGATGCCTGGTCAAGGGCCCACAGAGGTCCTGCTGACTTGGGATTTGTTACGCGCCCTTGGGAAGATGTGGGTTTATTTACGTTTCTTTACCAAAGGTCCCATGATCAAAGAATGTTGGTTAAAATGCTTGGTTTTCCAGCATCAGGTCAACAAATCTCAAAGTATATAACATGACTTCAAAGTGCCGGCAACCATCCCAAGATCGCAGTTCTTGCGGCCTCCGCTTGATTCAGATTCGATTCCTGGCACGTTTTTGGGCCACTGCATGCTGGCGACTTAGGAGTTGTATGCCACTCAATACCATCATTGACAATTAGATCATAACGCAGAACAACAAATATCCGTCAAGGAGAAAAGCAAACATCGATGGTAATGAAGCTGGCCAAATGCTGGAACGCGTGGCCTCCTCTGCTGCTGCGGGCTCTCCCAAAGACGCCTCGCACGGTTTTTTGAGAAGGGTTTTGATTCCTTAGCTTGATGACTTGGGACTAATGGGCACCATGTGCACTACATGGTGCGTTCCACAGTGAAACTACAAAGAACCGAGAATCAAAAGAATCATGATGCCCTCATGATGAACTGCAATGGGGGAGTCACCCAAGTTCATGCTAGAAAGGCTCACCAAATCCATTTCTGACAAATCTTGATATTTTAGTGGCCTGCGGCGCCGTAACATCCGCAGCAGCAACTGGTTCAGGTGCCTGGTCAAGGCCCGTGGTGGTGCTTGATGACTTGGGATTTGTTAAACACCCTTGGGTAGACATGGATTGGCTTGGGGTTCTTTACCACTGGAAGGAACATTTGATTCGGTAGCAGTAGCCAATTCAAGACCAGAAAGTCAAGCAGCATCTAGCAACTATATCCCAAGATTGCAGTTGCTGTGGCCTCGGCTCGATTCGATTCCTGGCACGTTTTTGGGCCACTGCATGCTGGCGACTTAGGAGTTGTATGCCACTCAATGCCATCATTGACCACTAGATCAAAACACAAAACGACAAATAAAGGGCAAGGAGAAAAGCAAACATCGATGGTAAAGCTGGCGGCCAAATGCTGGAACGCGTTGCATGGGCCTCCTCTGCTGCTGCGGGCTCTCCCAAAGACGCCTCGCACGGTTTTTTAGAAGGGTTTTGATTCCTTAGCTTGATGACTTGGGACTAATGGGCACCATGTGCACTACATGGTGCGTTCCACAGTGAAACTACAAAGAACCGAGAATCAAAAGAATCATGATGCCCTCATGATGAACTGCAATGGGGGAGTCACCCAAGTTCATGCTAGAAAGGCTCACCAAATCCATTTCTGATAAATTATGATAAATCTTGATATTTTAGTGGCCTGCGGCGCCGCATCATCCACGGCAGCAACTGGTTCAGGTGCCTGGTCAAGGCCCGTGGTGGTGCTTGATGACTTGGGATTTGTTAAACACCCTTGGGTAGACATGGATTGGCTTGGGGTTCTTTACCACTGGAAGGAACATTTGATTCGGTAGCAGTAGCCAATTCAAGACCAGAAAGTCAAGCAGCATCTAGCAACTATATCCCAAGATGGCAGTTGCTGTGGCCTCCGCTCGATTCGATCCCTGGCACGTTTTCGGGCCACTGCATGCTGGCGACTTAGGAGTTGTATGCCACTCAATACCATCATTGACCACTAGATCAAAACACAAAACGACAAATAAAGGGCAAGGAGAAAAGCAAACATCGATGGTAAAGCTGGCCAAATGCTGGAATGCGTGGCCTCCACTGCTGCTGCTGCGGTCTCTCCCAAAGACGCCTCGCACGGTTTTTTTTAGAAGGGTTTTGATTCCTTAGCTTGATGACTTGGGACTAATGGGCACCATGTGCACTACATGGTGCGTTCCACAGTGAAACTACAAAGAACCGAGAATCAAAAGAATCATGATGCCCTCATGATGAACTGCAATGGGGGAGTCACCCAAGTTCATGCTAGAAAGGCTCACCAAATCCATTTCTGATAAATCTTGAGATTTAGCGGCCTGCGGCGCCACATCATCCGCGGCAGCAACTGGCTCAGGTGCCTGGTCAAGGCCCGTAGTGGTAATTGATGACTTGGGATTTGTTTCTTTAGCCAAGGGCCAGTGGTTAAAAGAACAATCTTGCCGGGAACATTTGGTTCGGTAGCCGTAGCATTCCAGCCAATTGAAAACCAGAAACTCGAGCAGCATCACCAGGATTTCATGGATGGACCAAGGTTCTCTGACACCCGCAAAAAAACAAAACAAACGTTGCTGCACCTCAGTGGGCAACTGCGTAGGGGCTCGTCTGCGGCGAATTCGAGCTTCTGACTCGGGTGTCTTGACCCGGCACCTCTTCATATCGTCACGTACTCTGTCCAGTTGTGGTAAATTGAGCCAAACGGCTAAAGACCATACTAGAATGACCAGGATCTCTACACCTCCTATGACATCTTACCTTGCTGCGTTTGGGCACCGCTCGCGTAATGCAAAAGGTAACCAACAGATCACATCCTATCTCATGCGATTCTATGTTTTTTTCGGAACGTCCTCCAGTTTGAATTAACGAAGAAGAACAGTTTCCACAACTCCTGTGACATCGAAGATTGGGACCTCTGGATACCATTGCAAGAGCTCAGGCAAGACATCAAATTACCCGTCTTAGGTGCCTGCATAAGAGGTTCTCAACTCCCATCTCATGTGGCCATTGGCAGTTCATTGTCACTCATTGCAATTGAATTTGACGTTGCGCGGCAGCACTTTCAACTAGTGACCAAGGCTGCTTGAAGCATGCTTTTCACATCATGACTTGGGATTTTGTGAGGGGGTGCGCAAAACATCACTAATCAGATGACTTGGGATTCAAAAATTCCAGGGTACCTTCGGCAACTCCTAAGACACCAGCCCCTAGTATAAATGATCATGAACAACTATGATTAACCATCATTAAGCCGTTCACTGTTGCTGCGAAGAATCCTCAAAACGGGAAGCACAAAACGATGGCAAGGTGCCTACTAACCCCATCCCACTCGAAGCCCAGAAAAGTCATACCGCTAAACAAAGATTTCTGACGGCGTGAGCATGGTGCGATGGCAAAATGATGGTTCTGCCATGCATTCCATGCATTGCTGGGCTATATCCCCACGCCGCCAAACTGTACTGTAACTGGTTGGTGGTTTCAAAACCAGTCTGAAAAATGTTCGTCAACCAACCAATTGTT
Organism: Symbiodinium kawagutii; assembly: GCA_009767595.1. Lineage (NCBI taxonomy): Eukaryota > Dinophyceae > Suessiales > Symbiodiniaceae > Symbiodinium > Symbiodinium kawagutii. The sequence goes on along the minus strand of VSDK01028396.1, from coordinate 594,225 downwards.
AATCACTACTAGGGAAAATAAAACATGTGAGAAACCACCAAGCAGGTAATTGTTTATTCCCACCATTGGAATGGTCAAGGACCACAAGCCATCTTCGTGTATACACCTGAGGTTGTCACCGTGGGTTTCAGAAAATCCACCCAAAGAAACTGCTCTGGTGAGTATTGAGACTGTTTATAGGTTTTTGATGGTTTTTGCGTGTTTTTTTCGTTGACCGGATTGCAGGATGATAGGCTTCAACAGTCTAATCCATCCCCCAAAATAACAGCAGCAACAATCCATTCCACATTTTCAACAGGCACAATCCAGCAGTACTATAGGAGCAATCACCCACAGTAACCCACCCAGAAGCCCCGGCAATGACTGGATCACCCCGTTGCTTCACACCAAGTGGCGCTACGCAAGGAGGCCGATTTGTACAACTGCCCCGGACTCGCTCAAGGCTGGAGCCCCTCTCGAGACTTGGAGCCTATAGCCACGGGAAGGTCATGGTGAGCTATGCCTCGGAACCAGCGACTTCAGGAGAATCGCCGGGGTAAGGGTGACCAGTCGTTGGTTGAACTGGTTGGTGCTTTCAAGCCATCGGGCACCATATGAAACCATGGGCCCCGGTTGTTAGTTCAGCAAGTTCTTCGGAGTGAAAAGTGTTGCGTCGGAGCACCGCGATCGCAAAGATGTCTTCACGAACAAACAAATTGACCTTGCCCAATCTCTGGCTACGGGTCCACTCACCGACGTGAACTGAATCAGTGGTCAATAATGGACTTTATGAAACCTATACAGCATGTGAAATCATCGACCAGTCAGTTGATGGTACATAATTGTCACAAAACATGTAAAACAAACCTAACTAGAGAGAAAACAATAGATAGAATGCAACTACTTACCCATCTTTAAAAACTATACCAAACCCGTAGAAAACATGATCACCTATGAGACCTAAAACAACATCAAAACCTACTTTAGCAAACCTATGAAAAAGGTAAAACCTACAGCAAACCTATAAAGTAAAGGTGTGAAATCATAGGGCTATGTCCATGATGTACCAAGGCGATCCCATTGGGATCAGCGGCATTGAAGACCAGCCCTCAAGAGAAACATCGACTGATGCCACGTGTACCGGATACAGGGGTGCTCCAACATGCTGAACGACTACACTTTCTGCAGCTGCTACTTGATCACTGATGATCTATTCAGTAAGGAAACCTATGGAAACACATATAGGAACATAGAAACATGCACACAAACACATGTTTCAATAAAATCTATCCTTCAAGAGAAAACACAGCACACAGTCACATTGCTTGTAGTTTTCTTCTCTGCGTAGCCTTGCAAGGGTAAATCTCAGCAGTTGGATTGGTCCATACATGGGGGGTAGGAGGTGGGTCGTGGTGCGGGATATCATATGGTAATTATCAGCAACTTATGATATGATTCACTGTGAATATTTGCTAAATGTCATTACATTGCCAAAAGGATTCAGCATAATCCCTACCCTTCCACTTGCCTTTACAACAGGCCACCATCCCTACGCCGGGGGTTCTGCGGTTGCCTATATTGGTAACTGGCAGGGTAGGGATTGATGATCGTAGTCCCTAACAACTAAGAGAACCATCCCCTATTTTCAGCCATTTCAAGCCATAGATCTTCCATTCTCGAACACAACTGTGTCACAGAGGTGTGTCCACAGCATCATGCCGACGCCAAAGATGCATAAAACAACTATATACCGAAGGCTCTCAAAATAGAGAACCCCCAAAATGGATAGCTTATTGTTGAAAAAAAACTAATAGTGGATGATTTGGGGGTGCGCCTATTTCGAGAAACACCCATGTGTATCAATACCAAGGTACCTTTCCGATCAACAAACACCAAGTTCACAAGAAAAACACCCCCATCTCTCCTCCAAGCAGCTTCAACACAGCTGAAGTTTGATCAATTCATCACGCACAACGGTTATAGCAAGTGATGGTCATGAAAAACAATAATTTTGCCAAGCCAATCCCTGCCTCCCAGTTACCTATGTACTTAGTAGGCAACCAGGCTTCACCAAGCAGGGATGGTTACCTATTGCAAAGGTAACTGGAAGGCTGGGAAATAAGCCAATGCGAACTACTGATAGTGAGGGTTTTTAACCACAAATAGTCACGTATGTAGTTTTGTTCGTCGATGATATCAACCGATCACCCCAAAACAGACATGTTGTTTTTGGCGGTTTGATCCCTCTGATAAATATCTTTGTCAATCAACCAAGCATTACATTGGGGAAACACATGTCAATCAAACCACCAGCCATAGTAATGCAAAAAAATTGGCCATGTCCACAAAGTGGGCCCCCAAACACTTATCAGTGCGTTTATTTGCCCAACAAATTAGGGTTAGGTACCGCTGCTGCGGGCCACCTTGCACCTGAACCGTAACAAACCCCAGTTGTGTCTGGTGCTCAGAACTCAGCAGCGGCACGGCGTGGCATTCTTTTCTCTGAGTCGTCCCAGATCGCGCTGGCATGGCGCGTTCGCTGATGGCTTTCATCAGACTCCTGGCGTGTGTCTTGAGCTCCAAAATATGGGTCATAATGCAAAAAAATCAAAGTTTCTTGGGGGTCAATGGTGGTTTATGAAGACTTGTGTGATTGGTTGATTGGTGATGGTAGTCGCTAATGATTGACAATGGCTTATCGTGGCTCATGAGAATTAAGGTGATGATGGTTTTGTTTTCCTGAACTTGTGCAAAGTGTTGAGGAGGCCTGATCATTGTAAATCAATGGCAGCCCCGGAACAATGATAAATCACCCGCAGTTGTGAACCACCGAACATTTGGCTTGCAACAAATCGCAAACTAAGCGACCTTGGTTGATTTTTGACATTGGTAAGCGTCGCCAAATCTCAGTAGTCGCCTCACTTGGATCACTCAAAAATGTTTCAGGATGGGATGCCGGATCATCATTAATTAACTGTCATCAATCAATCATGATCTGGCATCATTGGCCATCATTATATAACCATCATCCCCCTGCGACTACTATTCGACCATTCATCATTGGTAAGTATAACTTGAATACCCAGTGTGGGATGACCTTCATGGCAGTGTTTTGTTCATGATGGTGTTTGTTTAATTTCCAGGTCAAATTTATATCATCGTTGCTGTAGCCCTTGTCATCAACCATCGTTCAACATGTTCAACCAGTATTGGCAGCCATGATGCCGGTATTACCGACCATCAGCCATGACCGATTTGTAGTGATTGATGTGCCATTCTCAAATATCATTGAGCATTGATAACCAGCAATACACATACGGAACATATGCCAACAATCATTGACCATCACCACAACCAACAACCAGTATTGAGCAGTAAAAAGCCACTGGTATTGCACAGTACGAACCACCATCATCAACCACAACAGTGCATGATAATCAACCACCCTTAGTTCAGCATTCTCAATCAACTTCAAAAAATATGCACCATTGTGAGCCATTATGAGCCATCATGCATGAACGATCAAATGCCATCATGAACCGTGAAATACTGGTCATGAAACATCATTGACCACCATCATCATAAACCATCATCAACCATCATCAACCACCACTGTCAACCATCATCCACCATCATCCACCATCATCGACCATCATCCACCATCAGCATCCACCACTGTCAACCGCCACTGCCAACCATCATCCACCATCATCCACCGTCATCAACCATCAACCACCATCCTCAACCACCAGTGTCAACCACCACTGTCAACCACCACTGTCAACCATCATCCACCATCATCCACCATCACCCACCATCATCCACCATCCTCAACCACCACTGTCAACCATCGTCCACCATCATCAACCACCACTGTCAACCACCATTGTGAACCATCATCCACCATCGTCCACCACCATCCACCATCGTCCACCACTGTCAACCACCACTGCCAACCGTCATCCACCATCATCCGCCATCATCCACCATCATCCACCATCATCAACCATCATCAACCACCACTGTTAACCACCACTGTCAACCATCACCCACCATCATCCACCGTCATCAACCATCAACCACCATCCTCAACCACCACTGTCAACCACCACTGTCAACCATCATCCACCATCATCCAGCCACGTAGGCTCAAACCCCCGGTCCTTTGGTCGTGGCTGGTTGGAGCAAATTGAGCCATGGAATTCCTAGGACATGATGATGTGGTTCTCCTTTGAGACATGGTTCGTCGGTACATTCTTCAACCTGGGATTTGTGAGTGCAAGATCACTGGTCCGTACATGGTGGCTCTCAAGCAGACCATTGCGATTGGCCATAGCAAAGTCTGGGTGGAAGCAACAATTGCTGATGACGGTGACGCGTACACTGCAATGGTTTTCCTGGGAATGCCATCCCTTTGCAAACGCGAAGTATCACCAAGGAAGTGTGTGGTCAACGTGGCGATGACTCCAGAACAATGGGATGCTCTGGCACAATCGGATGTGGCAGTGATTCTGCTAGGAGCCATGGTGTCAAAGAATGGAAATGTTTTGGTTGTGACAAGCCATCAAGCAGCTGCATTTCGATTTCGAACCACGATTGGCACCAGTGATTCGGAAGAGAACTACAAAAAGGACGTCGAAGGTGAGAACCCACAGCAATCTTGGAATCACATCCGTGCACGGGATGACCGTAGGTTTGCTTCCTTTGTCTCAGTTCAAGCAGGGAGTGAGGACATTTGGTGGATTTTTTTTACGGGTGGGATTTCAATAGGTGCAATGGTTTTCTCAGCCGTGTATCCACCATGGAGTGACAATGACTCCCGTCATAGATTGACGAGGCAGGATGGTAGATTATTGATCATGGCTGTGTTGATTCTGGGAACGCTCAGGCCAAGGGCTTGGGCCGTTGTGAATGTTGAGGAGCCACAGACATTTCCCAGTGGTAGCTGCAGCCATCGCATGGACGATGTGCAAGATTGTCATGTCTTACCTGTGTGACCGTGCAGACCATGTTTGTCGCTATCTCTTCTCGAGTGGACCGAGCCTTGTGTGACTTGAACCAGTGGAACCCCCTGTGAATGCCTGAAATCTGCCAAATCAGGGCTGGATTTTTCTTCAGGTTTGAAATTGTTACTTCGATCAGCCCTTTTATTCCCCATTTGCGGCAAATGCTTGCACTTGGTGTTACTGCTGTCTGTGTGACATGTTAGTTGTTTTTTACGATGAGGAGTCAGTCACCTGTACTGACATTAAATGACATTTCTGCCTGGCAGGATGGATGTAGTGCCTTTGTAGTGACCTAAAGGGATTGCCGTGCAATGTGGCATTCAACTTAGAATCGTTGTTACCTTGTCATTACCGCTGCCTGTCGATGACAGCTTGCAGATTTCCAGTTATGACCCACTGCTCCCATCCACTGTGACAGGGACAGTGTGGTTAGGCGAGTGACCTGCTGCGCCTGAACCCGCGGAATCCACCATCATCCACCATCATCCACCATCATCCACCATCCTCAACCACCACTGCCAACCATCGTCCACCATATAGCGCCAGAATGAAACTTAGAATGCCATCGCGAACTCCAAAATTTTTCCCCTGAACTTAGAATGCCTGAAAAATGCCAAAGTAAGCAGTAACTTATAATGCAACGCGGTCTGTGATCAGCGGATTTTGGTGTGGCATTCTAAGTATCAGTTCGTAAACATATGTTTCCCCCAAAAAATCAAGGAATTTATTCCCAGTACACCTGACACATGAGTTTAACCATGATTGGTCCATGGCTTTTTCACGTGGCTGAACGTTCGCTTGGATTATATATGCAAAGGAAAACCTGAAAACCTTTCTACATGCTATGCGTATTGAAAAATTTCAACCCTGAAGATCCTTCAGAACATTTGGAGTTTCTGCCAAAAACCGGTCGCAACTGTGTGGGCTGAAGCCAGAAATGGGTTGAGAAAGCTGACAGTTCGCACTCTCTTGCCCTCTCCTCTCTGATGTTCCTCTATTCTCTCATCCTGTCTGAAAACTCGAGGCATTCTAAGTTTAGTCCGTTTTCGCACTCTGACCGTTTTGTCCACTGCGAGTAAAAAAAGCATTCTAAGTTTCAAGGTGCATGTGCACTTTTTACGATACATTCTTCAAACAACTCCATTCTGCCGGTAAATTCGGGGTGCCCGAAGGCGAAATCCCCGCCGATTTTCCAAAACGACATTTTAAGTTTGAGTTGGTCGCTATAATCATCCACCACCATCCCAAGCCTTTCCCGCTCGCGCCTGGGGAGCCGTTCTCTTCGCTCAGCTGGCTTTGCTTTTCGAGCCTGGCAGGGCACCGCACAACCGAATAATTCAAACAGGGAAGGACTAAGTCTTGCAGGCAGACAAAAGTGGGCATTGCAGTCAGCGTCCACCACTTGAGATTGGTACAGTAAATCAAATAAATCACATTCTGGTGAGTTCCATATTGCTACGCCAATTTGCTCAACAGTAGCTATCACTTCCAAAAAAAGTATCACACTCTGCTGAACAAAGCTGGCAATGGGCGATGATTCACCTAATGATAGTAATAGCCAGCCAACCAGCTTAGTTCACTGAAGGGTGATAAGCTTGTAATTCATGACTCGCCATCATCAATCATTAGTATATAGATTTCGTGACAGCGACCATGGTTGCATTGGTATGTAATTGTTAAGCAGAACGTGTTTACCACGATCAACCTTTTACCATGAATATTGGATAAGTATCTAATCGTGATGAATAACCATGTCCATACATGAATCGCCGTACTGATGGTCTCTAAACATTCTGATTTGCCAATGTTTGGAGTGAAACTGACCATATCTCTATCAGACTATAGCCAGTGGCAACCGTCAAATCATTGCTCATTAACCATTCCTTTTGACATCATATCTGTTGACCAGTGCGAACTATCAAGCCACAGGAGCTTACACAAAAAAAACCTCCGCAACTCAGCGACTTTTTCACCGTCGCAGCTTCTGAGACGGCAAGCGCCCCAAGGGTGAAGCACTTCACCGGTAGCCATGGGGCTACCTCACCACTCTGAAACGATTCTGTTTTGGTGGGGAAACATGTGAAGTTGGGGTTGTGGATTTTTCAAAGCGCTCTAAGACCATGATCAATATTGATCCCGTGGATGTGTTCTTGTCGATATTTCCCAAGATTTCCCAAGGACCTAGCTCAATGTTGTATATTTCAGATGGCTATCACTCTTAATTCCCAGGAAAACATCATTCAGAAAAATGGTCACGAAGTCATGAAGTCACGAAGTCATGAACCAACGGTAACGCTGATTCTACAAGATTAGCGGTTGGCAAACAGCTCTAGCCTCAAGGCCAGAAGCCTTGACAAGTTCACCCTTCATTGGTGGTATACCTTATAGCTCGTTTGGTGGTTTCTTAGAATTGGGAATCCCAAACATGGATGAGTTTCTTAATGATTTACAATGGCTAGTAACAAGGGGACAATCACCAATGATAGGGCATATATCAACTGTAATGGCTGGTTTATTACTACAATTGGTTTGTTGCCATAAGGGTATGTGCCAAGGCATTGAGTAACCAATGGGGCCCGCCAAAAAATGTTTGTTTTACTCGGAAACCATTGGTTTTGGGGGTGCCATTATTTTGGCACATACTTTTAAAGGATAAAGATAAACATTGGATGATTTGGGGGTACCCCTATTTTCAGGAACACCCATTTGTTGATCAAATAGGTCATCTACCTGGTATGGCAGTGAGCAACAACTCAGCCAAATGATAAGAATGATCATATCATGGCATTCAGTAAACACAGCTAGCATCTGATTTGGTCACAATGCAATTGATTGGAATCAATTGCTACCATTGATTCTGATGCTAACAAATCGGTGATCTTTCTATGACGTACTTGATCATCTCTAGCATTACTATGATCGTGATCTCAGTACCATTCACTATATAATCATCACAGCGAAATGATTGTCTGAATACTCTCGAATATTATGCCTTGCACTACTACGATTGCTGATTCAACCATTAATCAATTGTTCCCAGCATCTAATCTGTGATTGCCGATTATTATTATCGATTTACTATTGTTGCCACTAATGATTACTATTGTGACAACTGATTGATCATTAACAATGGTACTGGGCTACTAAAAGTAATCATATACAACTGATAGACAATCATAGATCACTAATCGATTTGTGACCTTTCTACCTGATCTATGGTCAACTCTGCCAGTGTTTCCAGGCTCCACCGCTGATTTGCTCGGCTCACTTGAAGATGTCCAGGTCATCGAAGGGATCCCGACCCCGCGCTGGGGAGGGCCTGTAGCAGGATGTGGGAAGGGGATTGAACCATCGTTGACGTGGGGTAGTAACCTTTCTATCCAGGGTATAACCCGCTTAGTGTAGTTACTAACCATGGTTGCTCGGATGATCATCTATGATATAGTGCCCACTTCCTAACTGCTGGTGCAGCAATATGAACATGCTGCCAGTGCAGCAATATGATTATGCTGCCAGTGCAGCAATATGACTATATTTTTATCAACAAATTTGACCATCCCTCAGTATGAAACCGTGGTGATGAACCAATGATGTCTTTGGTGTCCATAAGAATCAGGAATTCATGCTGACCGAGGATTGATAGTCCCTTGGTTGATAAATATCCACGGCATTCAGGGTCTTCGAAGTGATGTTCTCTAAATCATCCACTGATAAAGCCACTGTCTTATCACAACTAAGGTGGCAAGGCCACTAAGCACTTACAGCCATGAACGTGACCAAGTGCAGGACAAAGTCCAAGTGGTGACACAACTACCTCTGATCAATTCAAACACATTCAATCGTACCGGATATCGATATCGATACATGTGTATGTATCGATGAAAGTACATTGAAACAATACACATAGAGATCGGTATAGGTATAAATGCATCATATATCTGCAGTAAAGGTTTGTACCTACAAAAACACCACAGCATACCACAGCAATGGACGCATGCACCCGTTTTGAATGATAGCTGAAAACCAAATAAAGCTATGGTGCATACAGCGGTGTCAAGGGCAGGGACGGTAGTGGATGATTGATTAGCTGATTGTGCATGATGATTGAATATGACAATCAGGGCGGATAACAATCAACAATATCAGGACTACGGTGTAGTGATGAAACAGAGCAACGGACAATCCACAAGTTTTAGACTACTTCCTTATTTGGAATCAACAAATTTGGAATGGTGAATCCCAGCCATGTGACCTCTGGGCTATACAATGATGATACCAAGCCACCACGCTGCAATGCCTGATTTATGAAACAACAACACTTGATAGGTGGGCAACTCGAGGTAGAGGTATCATGAATGGTGGTTGATAATGGATAATGCTGAATAATAGTGGTTGATCGGAAAATCCTAAGGAAAGCCCTACAATCGATGGGTCAAAAAAGGGGTTTCCGGCAGTTTTTCCCAACGAGCCAAGTGATATGTAGATGAACAGCCAGGGGTCCGGTGGGCTGGCCATATCAACTTGGTCGCAGCCCACGATACGGCAGTGAACATGGCCCTACGCGTGGCTATGGCAACGCTGAATAAGCGGTCCGGTATGATCCCATAATGGGTTCTAGTAACAGTAACCCCTAGAGATGGAAGATCCGTGTTAATGTTCACCTCCCCTAGTTTTACCAGTGCCCGTGACCCATCATCGAATATAGGGAGTTTATCAATATAGAAGTTCCACATTCATAACTCCCCTATATTTGATGCTGATTCACCCGCAATTTTCGAAGAAAGACTGATTTGTATTGCACCAGCAATGATACATTCGAAGTCTGTACAGACCCGCTCTTTGTATTTACAAACCAGTTGTTTCATCATGAAACCAGCCGTCTATACAAACCAGCATCAATTAATATAAGTTAGACCGCTTCCACAAATATACAATTTCACGCGAAGGAAAAAAAAAACAGTTTAAACTGGTTTGACTCTTCCAATGGTATAGTCAAACCAGGTTACTCTTCTGATGGAATATTATGAAATGATATAAGTCCAACTGATTTTCATGCAACCTGGTGGACTTATAGTGCAACCTGGTGGATTTATATCATCTTCTGGTGGACTTTTCATCCAAGATATAGTGCAACTACTCATGGATACATTTGGCGACGGCCTGGTCGCAACTTCAACCGTGCCCTGACGCCCCCGGCTTCACTGGCATGAAGTTATTGGTGGCAGGGGCCTGAGTCCCGGACCACGATTCGTGAAGGCTTGGAGGAGGTGTGGTGAGCTGGGTCAAGCAGTTAACCAACCAACCGATGGTTAACTAGTTGGTTAATTCATGGTTCATACTAGGGGTAATAGCCAACAATCGTAGTGGATATACCAGCTATGTGGCCATGGGTCAATAGTAACCAACCACTAATGGGGGTAATAACCAACAATTTTATAGGGAAAATGATGGTTAATGATAGGGAACCAGGTGTGCAGGGATTTGACCCACAGACGTATATTTGAAGAATGTTGTTTGTATTCACAATGCTGTTTGTAGGATGTACCAAACCACTGTGTGTATGTACAATGTGGTTCAGGTGCTTGCTGTTTGTTCATGTCCAGGGTTTTTATTGCTGTTTCTCAAAATAGGGGTACCCCCAAATCATCCACTAGTAGTCATTTACAGTAATAACCAGCCATTTTTGGGGGTACCCCCATTTTGAGAAACCACCTTATTGCTTGCAAAGAAAACCGACAGAAACGAAAAAAATCACTGTTGAGAAGAGTCTCGTGGAGTGCCAAGTCACGATCAAAGACATCTTCGCATCATCCCAGGGGGGACCAGGTGCCACGAAACTTCAGGGAAGGTCCCAGGCCAAATCAGAAGCTCAAAACAAAGTTCGTCATTTTTTTGGGGCAGGAAAACATTGCATTGTACAGGAAAAAATGCCAGGAAACCATAATAAATGCTGGTAGCCTGCCAAGAATACCATGATAAGTGATGGTGACCTACCAAAGAATACGTTAAAAACATGCCAAGAAACCATGATGGTAAAGCCAAAGGATTTTACAGAAAACGATACCAGGAAACCACCATGAATCACGGTACATAGACGCCCCTTTCCCGGATATTTTCCTGTGACCAAATTCTATGAAACACAAAGCTGCTGGGTCCCAGTGCTATATCTATAGAATCACTGGATGATTATACTATGAAACACTGGGATGATTGTATAGATATCACTGGATGTTATAACCACCCAAGAATTACTGAATGATTCTCCACATTTCACAGCGATCCTGTTGGGTGCCAAGAACTCGGATCAAAAACAGCGGTGAGTAGTTGGTTATCCCCACACTCTGAGCCGAGGGACCAGTAAGCCCTACTGCTTGCTACCAACCATGCAAGAATACTACCAACCAGTGTTATCCATACAATCATCCCAGTTAAGTTATCCTACTGACTACCTACTACTGCTTACTACCAACCATTCCTACTACTTGCTACCAGCTAGGCAGTATGAATGACTGATCGGTGGTTGGTCCTATCCTCATGGCAGCTGGCCGCCACCCCTCGCATCCCGACTGGACCCCTGACTGCTGCTTTCGGTGCCGCAGAAACCATCGCAGGTGCAGCTGGAGCAGAGGAGAAACCTGGCGACAGCGTGGGCGCCACAAAAACTCATACCGCATGTAATGCTGGCCTTCAGCCTTCAATGGTGAAATATGGTGAAATAATGGTTAACAATTGCCAATTAATGGATGGTGAACAATGCTTAATAGCAGTCAAGGAATGGTTCGATAATGGTGCTTTTTACTGGCTAGTAGTGGTTCACACTGGAGAACTGTGGTCAATGATGTGAACTACTAAATAACTGTTCATGATACTTCATTGTGATCATCACTACTATTTGTTTCAACAGTAGATGGGTTGATGCCCAAGTGTTATTCATAACTATAAAGAATTTGTCAATCTGGACATCCTTATTCTTTATATAATTGACAATTTCCCTATCGTTCGTGCTGCTCATGATATTAAACGTAATGTCACCAACATACTCAAACGGTGATAGATGCCTACAACGTCATTGCTTGTCATTTGCTTTGCTTATCTAATGACAAAATATATGCGCAATGAATCCAATTACTACACGTTGCAACGCATCAATCAATCATCATGGAAAATAACACAATCACTCAAGTTCAAGCATGAACGATTGTTGCATGATCAATATTACTCCTTTCACCAATCGTTTCACCATGATTGCTTAATGATTGCGCGAGCGCTTGATGATCAAGCAAACCTTCAGTATGATATGGTCATCAATTCAGTATGATCATCAAGCGTTTACACAATCAAGCTTATGACCATATAGCTTGGATCACCAGCTTACCATCTCCAGTTTATAGCCATATAAACTCATCATGGTTTATAGCCATATGGCTGTGGGTCAGTTCACCCTGTACCCCCGGTTCCCCATCATTAACCAGCTCATTTTCCCTATGAAATTGTTGGTTCATAACCACCATGACATTGGTTGCTTAATATTGACCCAGCCCGCCACATCCACAGCTGGATCACCACCATCTCCACCTCCAAAGGCATCTCCATCGCTACGCCAAGGTGAGGCAGCCTCGGTCCGACGATGCGACGAAGAACCGTGGAGGGGTACTGGCGAGATCTGGTGGCCATGGCACTAGCTGGTGGTTTCTCAAAATATGGGACCCCCAAACTGGTTGGTTTAGTGCTACTAAAGGACTATAAATGAATGATTTAGGGGACCCCTATTTTGAGAAACCACCAGCTAATACATGTGAATCATTCAATGTGAAAAATAAAAAACATGTTTATTAAACTGGCGATATCCGGTGATCATGACTGATGGATCAATGATCAATGATCTATAAACCATGAACTATGGTGTAGTAGTTCATTGATCAATGGTCAATCAATTAGTTCAATTGATTGATTGATTGATTGATTGATATGGTTCCATATGATTCATGGTTTATGAACTGCTAATGGTTGATAAATGTTAAGAACGGTTTGTAGTGGTTTGGTGATCATGATTGATCACTTGGTCGGTGGTTAAATCACCCCTCTAAAACATATTGGTTAATTGACCAACCATCTCAAATCATAATACACATTTCAAACATTGAACCAAACCATGCAACCACTACTTGTACTTCATTATGATTCCTGGTTATCAACACTAAGGAGTAGGATCATAGTTGATGATGATGCTGAATACTGATTCATGATCACCCTCGGGCAGTTCTGGTGCGGGTTCAACCAAGGAACCAACGAACCAACCCCAACCAGCCAGCCGCCAGCCAACAAAGCAGGCAAGCGAGCAATCAAGCAAGCAGGCCAGCGAGAAACAACCAAACCCTAGTGATTTTTTGTTTATTCATAGTGGTTGAGTGTCAATGATTAAGACTGCTTCATTCAATGCTTCGGATGGCTCATGATATTTGATCTCTTTGTCACTAATGAGCAAAAAGTAATAAAATGCTAATAGACATTGAGAGGAATTGATAGACATTGATAATTAGTGATATCAGGGGCAGGGTTGGATGCTCCTGGGATGCTTGGCACCGCCGTTGGATGCTTCTGGGATGCTTGGCACCCCTTATTGCCGAAATCGCCCTGCGATTTCTGGGTGCCCACACGAGTTGTGAGCTACCTGCCAGGGCACAACTTTGCGAGAGCTCCCTATTGCCTGCATGCAGTCATAGAAATGCCTTCAGAGTTCATTTGCATGTAAGAAAAAGTGTTCTGTATATCCATGTATGCCTGGTATGAAACATGGTACAATGATGTACAACGTATCTTATGTGAACAGATTAAATTGGAACGGTGGCTGTGACAGCAGTTGACCCTTACGTCTGGAAGCTGTCAATGACCAAATGTACTGCCCGTTGCCACCAGGGTTGTCAGGTCTAGGGGAGAAATGCCAAAGGTCGATCACTTGCGAACGGACCTCGGACCGCAAAAGCCACATCGTTCGGAAATCCCCAATCAGCCCATGTGTGTGGAGGGCCTCACCATGGCTTCTCAACCTGGACCTATCCAAGGTCAGTGGGGATGCTCTTCCCTTGAACCCAGGTAGGGCATACTTCGGAAGAG
>VSDK01028396.1:555895-580088 GCA_009767595.1 Symbiodinium kawagutii | reverse complement strand
AGAGCTGTTTCCCCCATTTTGCGGCCACTGAAATTTTTGACCAACGAGTTCCTTAAATAGACACCAGACATGGATCCTCAACTGGCGATGCTTAAGGCGAGCCGAGAACGGCTGGGGGTTGCCCCATTGCCCAGGACCAACTGCCCTCCTGCAAATGGATCGGCGGAGGCGATGGTGCCACTGGCCTGCGCCGGCATGGGAACACCTCATGCATGTCCAGGAATCATACTGGGTAATTAATTATAGAGAAAGGATGGTTCATGTCATGGTTTCTCAAAATAGGGGACCCAAACAAGTTGCTGGTTTGTTACAATCATAGATGCTCATATGATATTGGATGATTTGGAGGTACCCCTCTCGTGAAAAACCACCTACATGTGAGAATCAGCATCAGCAGCATGTATTAAGCAACATACGTAGAGGATAAGGACTTTTACACCTTGGCTGAAACATGGTTGGTTAAGAAAACATGAAACAAACACACACACACACTGAATCCGTGCAAACAGGTAGATCATTCCCCCTCCTTTCAAAGCAAGCCACTCCACATTTACTGCCACCAGAAATGTGCAACACTAGCACTAAGCATCGGAGCTATAAATGGTCTAGTCATAGGATATACATGAATGGTCACTCATTGTTACTAATGGCGACCACTTACCCAAAACTGATTGTTGATTGTGATTGAAATGGATTGGTTTTATCTCCATGTCCCCATGGCTTTGTAAATTGGATTTCTCATGTTGCGATTGATCACTCTGATGGCGATCTGATCAACAACCCTGGGCATCTGTCCCCAACTCCACTCGACTTGGCTTAGCTGCAGTCCTGGAATGGATGGAATGAATGATGCTATCCCTGCAGGTAACCAGGTGTCAGAGTTCCCCATGACCCACCATTCACCCATGCTGAGTCAACCATTTGATGGTTCCACTCCCAATCTGAACATGGAATGCAGAGATTCCCGCACTCAAGAAGTTTCAAGAAAAACATGATCTTCCACATCAATTTTATTGTTTTGTTCAATGTCTACATCGGATTTAACCAAAAAAAGTTTTTAGCAAACCTTTTGATGACCGCTGTAGTGTTGAGTCAACCCCTGATACTGGATTCTGAGGGTTCACTGCGAAAACGCTTCAGTAACCGTTCGCTGTCAATGGCTTGATGATGGTTTCATGGTGAACCCAACGCTGCTCGATGGGTTGACGCTGGTTCCACTGGTTCGATGGTGGATGGTTGACGGCGCCATCTTGCCTGCACTGGCGCCGGGAAAGTGCTGGCTGGAGGTCCTGCAAGTCGTGAAGCGTTGCAATGGGTGGCGACCGTGGTGCCATGATGACCTGTCTTGGCTCATCACCAAATGTCACTGCAGTCGTTTGAGTATAAGTAGGGTAGCTACCAATTATCTTATCATGACCAGTTATTGCCAGTTTGCCAATCATAACCAGTATATAATTGTTTATTGATTGATCACTGATTGTGGAGTTTGGTCACAACGAGGGTAGCTACTGGGGCATAGAACTCACTGGTAGCGAATCTTAAGCAACTTCTAATCATGGGGACCCCATCATTGGTCAACCTTGTTGTCATTCTTATTGTGGTCGTTGCTAACGTGGAACATGGGCAAACCTATGGTGTTTTCTCAAAATCTGGGTACCCCTAAATCATCCCATGTATGTCATTCACGGTAATAAACTAATTTAGCATAGCTTTGGGGCTCCCGATTTCGAGAAACACCTAGATGCGGAGCAACAAGGAATCGATCTATTGGTGATCAGTTTAGTTGGTGGTGAAAAGTTGCACAACTGTGAGGATTCACGAGCAATCAAGGAAACTATGGGAGCAATGAACGACCACGAGCAATGCAGGGAATAAAAACAGTTTTAATATTTACGTATAGTCAACAAATTAAGGGCACACAAAGCAACAGCCATGACAATCAACATAAGAAACAGCAATTAGTTGGTAATTAGCTGAAATCATGATAATTAGAAGTCTCAATGCAGAAGCTTAAATCATTCACTCCATCAACAAATCAACCACAAACTTGATCCCATATGCGCTGCAAATATATTCAGCAGTAGTCCCCATCCCAAAACGTGTAAAGCAGGGTAACGCTCACGACCATTTCAGAAGGGCATGTTTCGTTTTATAAATGATATATCAATGTGAGTCAGTGAGCAACAAATATAGTGCAAGTTGCTACTCCAACTGCCTAGTCATGCTATGTGTACAAATTTCTTGTCAATCTTGCTTGCTTTGTTTCGGCTGAAGTGAAGAACACCCCACAACACAAGCACATATTTCTATACTTATAGTTTAGATCAATTCTGTCTATTGACTTGCGTACTTTGTTACATAATTGATTGTTTATTGGCCGGATTTTTTCCCTGTGCAAAGAATCGCTGTCTTATTTGCTCACATTCTTTCTTGCCAACTCAAGGGAAAGCATGACCGAAACAAAATACAGAGGTATATCATGCTTCTTTGACATACCTCACTGCCTGCGAAGAAACGCCGTTGGAGAAAGATCAGAAAAGGTCTCAACTTGACATTTTCGTAAGAAGTGGGGATTCAATAGGTTAAGCACACTAACAACCATCAATTTTCACTATCAGTAGTGTGTATTCTATTGATAGATTAACTATTTAGTAGATGTTTGGATTCGATTTTTCACTGGTTGTATAGATTCAGGTCTTGTTTAATAGATGTTTGGATTCATTGGTTAACGATTCAGTAGATGAACACATAAAGTGGTTTTCTTGATGCCACCCTCATGGTAGAGTCCAATCCCAGCCAGTGCAGCTCCTCCAAACACATCCAGCGATGGATCGGGTTTCGCTGCGGCCTGCTGCAAACGCAGATTCAAACCTGGAAATCTAATGGCTAAGTCGGCTAAGAACGGTCAATATCAGCTGGTAACATCGAACAAAATGGATGGATAATGGCTAAGTTAAGTGTGGAAAACATGGTTAACAATGGTTACCTCAGTCCAAGCTTACAAAACCAACTGTGGTTAGCAAAATGGTTAAACCAACAGTGGTTAATCCTGGACTTGGTTTGTAGACCAACCTAGCAATGGTGCCCATGCTTCATGGCTCATAGTGGTTTATCGCATGGGGTAAAATCCAACGGCAACCCACATCTCTGGTCAAATTTGCACTTTGAAATTGTTTCTCAGCATCTATATTATGATTTATCCTTCATAAACCTGGCAGCAACATGAGGTGATGATAGCTGGTGATGGAAAATGATTGGTCGTTTGTGGTGATTTTATCTACCACAACTGGCATACGAGTTTTACGTACTCACTGCTCTGAACATTTGTTGGCGACCCCTTCGGATACCAAGCAGTTGAGTTGTATTGTGGTTTGGCTGATCCAACGTTGTTACCTGCATCAGGTCATAAGTTACCCGATGTTCACCCGGAAGTAGAAATCATCATTTTGTCTGGTAAAACTCAGGTCCCATAGCTAGTGCTTCAGGCTGATCTACCAAAGGATACCAAAGGAATCTCCAAAGGTTCAGCTAAGGGTAGCAAGGTTCAGCCAATGTTGTTGGAAATTCTGGTCACTTGGGGAACCAACATGACATCATTGAACACTTGCAATGAGTTTCATCGAGGATGTTGAACTGATGCACCTGGCTTGGATCAAAGCCTTCCAGTAGTGATGGAAACTACAGCTACCTCCCTGGTGAAGAATCTTCATTCTGAATCGCACAAGTGCAAAGCTGTCTTAGTCACAGTAGCTATCCGTTCCAAATCATAAAACCACAATTAAGTAGATACTCAGAAGTGGGTACAAGGATCTTGCCGGATATCTTTCTGGATCCTCACAGATAGTAGGTCAGCTCACCCTGGTTGTAGGCAAGAATTGAAATTTGGCGGAAGGTAGCAGCCTGTGAAGATACATAAACTCTGACATCAATTATCAGGTCTAACAAAATGATGGTCTAGCTCTTATAATAAGTATTGATATGTTTTTTTGGTTCCGATCTCCAAACATTACTGCAATACTGACCCATAGCCATATCTAGCTGGTATATTCCCTATAGTTGCTAGTTGTTATCCCCTAGTATTGTTAACCATTGACCGGCTAGTTCAACCATGGGTTGCTGGGTCAATAGTGGTTCCGAGGTCCGAAGATTTATTCCAAGAAACAGCACCAGGCCATCCAAAGATATCCAAGGCGCCAGCCATCTTGGCCACCTGTAAATCCTGGTCCCATCGTCGGTGGTGCAAAGCGCACCCCGTCATGAAAAATGTTTGTCAACCAACCATAGCTGTTAATAATTACGTTGGGGAACATAAGCTAAATGTAAATCAAACCACCAACCAGTGGTTGATAAACAAAATACTCATGTTTTCATTGATGATGTCCAAATGGATGATATGCTAGAAGAAAATTGGCTGTGGTCGAGAACCCTGAAGTCAATGGACAAGATCCTGCATCACTAGGGGCTTGAAATCTGCCGGATTTTTTGTTGGGATAAATTCATGTGCTGGCGTGCCGTTGATCATGTTCATCAACAGTCTGGCTGACTATATCCCGGCAAGTTGCTATTCTTCTTGTCGTTGGGTCGGTTGTGCTCTATCATTGGCAAATATCAGCCATCGTTAAATACCATCATCAGCAGTTATTTGCCATTATCAACCATTATCAACAAATGTTAGCCAGCATGAACCATGTATAGCCTTTTTGTCCATTCTCTTTGATTTTTGTCGGGGATCAACCAGGTTTAACAATTAACTAGTCTTAATTGTGACTTTGCCTTGCCCCTCGTACATGATCATTGCCAGCAAATGTGAGACATTATCGTAGTTGTCACCAACAAATCTTGTCATTAAAAATAATTTGTAACAATCAAATCACCGACCAACGATCATCAAAACACGATCATCGAAACAATAATCAAACCAGGGTCATTCAATGATTCTTAACAATCAAATTCAAACATTCTTAACAATCAATATCTAACCATCACTAAACCGCCGTCATACATCATTCAACATCAATAGCTATCATTAACGACCATGCTCAAGCATCACCATGGCAATTCACCATCACCACCATGCCATCCTCAGGCACCATCAGGAACCATCATTGATCAACCACCAACATGTTACCATCATTGATCAACCACCAACATGTGACCATCATTAGCCACCAGCCATCATGATGGTATATTCTGGTGGCTAATGATATAACATTACCAACATGTACACCATTAATCATTGATCATTAATTGACCAGCATGTACTCATTAACCATCAATCATCAATGATTCGCCACAGCCATCATGTGGCTGTGGGTCAAAACCCTGTACCCCTGGTTCCCGTGTCATTAACCATTGTTTTCCCTTTAAAATGGTTGGTTATCATCCCCCATTATTACTGGTTAACTGCTTGACCCATAGCCATGTACCACCATGATAAGCCATTCTACCATCAAGAACCATAGCCATCACCCGCCCAGCGCCTGCGTGGCAGGGCCTGACAAACCAGGCAAGGAGTCGTAACCACCAGTGGCTGATGATGCTAATAACCAACGATTAATGTTGGTTAATGGTTCATGAAACCGGATGATAAGCAACAATAGGGGAGATACCACCTCCATATGAGTGTGGGTGAGGATCAACCATCAAAAAACCTAGTTGTTTTCAATCATTTTCTGAGTTGTGAACAGGGATGGGGAGCATGAATTGACCCATTAACTGACATAACAATCGTAATGTTCCCAACTCAGCGCTTGTCAGAATTCCATTTGAATGACTGTGAGTGTGCCCATAAATTGCAACCCGTACATGTGGCTTGTTTGGCTCCCAATCAATAAACAATTGGCAAGCTCTATCTCCAATCCTTTGGATCAACATATCCTGGATCAACATATCCCGATGGTGGGTAGCTGGTTTCATGTATGCCTCAAGCACGAGAAGACCGTGGGATGGTCGCTTCGATGCACAATGAAATTCGAGAAAACATCTACCTCCCAATCTAAATGTTCTGACCAAAAAGTTTACCCAAGGTTTCCAAACCATTCAGAAAAAATAGTTGTTGCACGTTTTTTTCACCAGTTTACCTTCGGGCTTGCGGTGATGGATGCCGGTATCATACACCTGTGAAAAGTCTTCGGGCCACACTTTGATCTACGTGCTGCTGAATGAGGGGCTTCAATCAGCTACTGATTTGAATCACATTCAGACCCAGTTGATCAAGGAGCTTTGGCAATGGAGAAACTGGGTGACAGTTCATGTTCAACAACATTTAATCATATAATTCCTTCCTCCTATGGCTAACGCCCCTAATTACTAATGTTGAACAAAAACACCTTGGACTGGAATGTTTCAGTCGTTTGATTATCTATCCCATGGAATTATCACGGACAGCAACAACCCCCACGACAAACACAACAACCGCAACAACCACACGAACCACCGCAACCACAACCACAACACGAACAAGAATAAGCCGCGGATACTCACCTTTCGACCCAAAAACGTTGTTTCAGGGGTCTTGTTTAGAGTGTACACGGAGAAAGCCATCCATGATCTGTGAACATCGGCCTCATCTTATTGAGCAAGCGTCTGTGTGTGTGCGGGTTCCTACTATATGTTTCTCAGCAGGATCATTAGACTAGGCCTCGATAGGCGCAGGAACATAAATCATGATATAAGCAGACTTGAATTCAAGGGAAAATCTATGATACTATCATCTATATTGCACTATCAAGCTGACTATCATCATTACCATCACTACCAGCATCATCAAACTACATCATCCATAGTCAGCATCTGGTTGCTACCATCATCCAGTGACATCATCAGCAACCATCCAACACCCCAAGATTTACAGTAGCTGCTTGTCGCGGGCACCAAGGGATCCGCTGGTGGTTGGACTATACCAGGGTGGCGAACCATATCGCTCAATATAGTTGGCTTACATCCCTATTTTTGCTGGATATTTTGACCGTGACTGACCATACCAAGTATTGTCAACCGTTGATATGAACCATTTTGGAATTACTATAACGCATTGCTACTACAAGTTAACCACCATTAATGCTATTACTAATCATTATTAATTACCCATCCTGGTGTTTCCCTTGATAGTTTCCGGCACCTCTAACTAGCCGTTTATTGGTCACATGATCCGCACGTCACTTGGGGCCCAGAACCCCCCCCCTGCCCGTGTTATTCTTGCCATTGTTTCATCCTTCTGTTTCGGCACTGCTCCGGTCCCCATTGAGCCATGTCAAAGCACAATGATTGACAGCCCCCAGCTGCTTTTCAGTCATATCAATAAGCTAGTCATGGCAGCTTGCCGCAAGGGTGCATGTGCAGGGCTTAACCTGAGTGGGGGCTAGGGTTCAGGATGTCCATCAGCAATGAGCTGCTTATGATCACCGACTAAAATCTGGAAAAACAGGCACTCTCGAAGTAGACAATGGGAGACCCGGGCCCCACATCCAGAAAGTGAGGTTCTTAACAGGGGTAAATGGCTAGTCAATGGTCAGAAACGATGATGAACAAGGGTCAAGCAAGGTTGGGTTTGCAATAATGATAAGTTGATTTTAGTATGATATTGTCTTTCTCGCTTGGAAGCTTCACCAAACCGATTCCAGAATACCTGCCAGTCCAAAAAGGACGACGCCTTTTCCCTCACCGGCATGATTGCCCAGCTGCCAAATCCCGCGTCGAGACGCAGATTAGACCGTGGCTACCTCCATTTGGTGAGCTACGATCGCTCGAGTCTCCTTTTTCTCGAACTGCACCCAAAGAATCCTGCGAACACTGCAGGGCAAGATGCCCCAATCCAGGTCGTCCTGGTCCCAAACACTGCCCAATGTCAAAGTATGCAGGTTGTTCGGCAAGGTGACCCCATTCAGGCTCCCGCCAAATGTCAAAGTCTGCAAGCTGTTCGGCAAGGTGACCCCAGTCAGGCTCCCGGGAAATGTCAAAGTTTGCAAGCTGTTCGGCAAGGTGACCCGATCCAGGCTCTGGTTGAAATCATCGCCAAATGTCAAAGTCTGCAAGCTGTTCGGCAAGGTGACCTGATCCAGGCTCTGGTTGAAATCATCGCCAAATGTCAAAGTCTGCAAGCTGTTCGGCAAGGTGACCCGATCCAGGCTCTGGTTGAAACGATCGCCAAATGTCAAAGTCTGCAAGCTGTTCGGCAAGGTGATCCCATCCAGGCTCTGGTTGAAACAACCGCCAAATGTCAAAGTTTGCAAAATCATCGGCAAGGTGACCCGATCCAAGTTCTGGTTGAAATCATTGCCGAATGTCAAAGTCTGCAAGCTGTTCGGCAAGGTGACCCTATGCAGGCTCTGGTTGAAACAACCGCCAAATGTCAATGTTTGCAAGCTGTTCGGCAATGTGACCCGATCCAGGCTCTGGTTGAAACGATAGCCAAATGTCAAAGTTTGCAAGCTGTTCGGCAAGGTGACCCCATTCAGGCTCTGGTTGAAACGATAGGCAAATGTCAAAGTCTGCAAGCTGGTCGGCAAGGTGGCCCCATCCAGGCTCTGGTTGAAACGATAGCCAAATGTCAAAGTTTGCAAGCTGTTCGGCAAGGTGACCCCATCCAGGCTCTGGTTGAAACGATAGCCAAATGTCAAAGTTTGCAAGCTGTTCGGCAAGGTGACCCTGTCCAGGCTCTGGTTGAAATCACCATGAAATGTCAAAGTTTGCAAGCTGTTCGGCAAGGTGACCCCATTCAGGCTCTGGTTGAAACAACTGCCAAATGTCAAAGTTTGCAAGCTGCTCGGCAAGGTGACCCGATCCAGGCTCTGGTTGAAACGATAGCCAAAAGTCAACGTCTGCAAGCTATTCGGCAAGGTGACCCCATCCAGGCTCTGGTTGAAACGATTGCCAAATGTCAAGGTTTGCAAGCTGTTCGGCAAGGTGACCCGATCCAGGCTCTGGTGTGAACAATTGCCAAATGTCAAAGTTCGCAGGTTGGTCTGCAAGGTGACCCGGGCCAGGTTCTGGTTGGAATCACCATGAAATGTCAAAGTTTGCAAGCTGTTCGGCAAGGTGACCTGATCCAGGCTCTGGTTGAAACAACCGCCAAATGTCAAAGTTTGCAAGCTGTTCGGCAAGGTGACCCGATCCAGGCTCTGGTTGAAACGATCGCCAAATGTCAAAGTCTGCAAGCTGTTCGGCAAGGTGACCCTATGCAGGCTCTGGTTGAAACAACCGCCAAATGTCAAAGTTTGCAAGCTGTTCGGCAAGGTGACCCGATCCAGGCTCTGGTTGAAACGATCGCCAAATGTCAAAGTTTGCAAGTTCATCGGCAAGGTGACCCGATCCAAGCTCCGGTTGAAACAACCGCCAAATGTCAAAGTTTGCAAGCTGTTCGGCAAGGTGACCCCATTCAGGCTCTGGTTGAAATCATCGCCAAATGTCAAAGTCTGCAAGCTGTTCGGCAAGGTGACCCGATCCATCTTCTCATCGAAGTCATTGCCAAGGATTAAGGTATCGAGGCTTTGGGGAAGATGGTACAGGCGACTCCTCATGGAAAATACACCAAGTAGACGTGTTACCCCATGCAGGGCGGTCTCGTCGTCTGAGACTGCAAAGCCGGAGGCAAATCTGTATGCAGCAAGCAAATCAGTGGGAACATAAGTACAGGACAAAGTTGCAACACTACCAGTGATGCCTTGCTCTTGTAGTGTTTGGTGCAGAATGATGGGTGCGTCAACGTGGTGGAGAGTGAGCTTTGCACCTCTCCTTGGCAAAAGTTTCCTTGAAACTATCTGAACCGCGTCCCCTCCCAACGTGGAAGGGCAAAGGCTCACGGTGCATCCTTCACCATTCAAACAAATCACATGAACTTCAATCAGCTGTGTGCGGTCACCAAATGGCTTCACACAGCCATCGTTGCTACCTGCCATGTCCAATGAAGTTCGCCGCTGGAAAATGAGCACCACGGCAGCTGGTGATGGTTACATTCACCATGATTGATGGTCCACCATAGGGCAATGGTTGATGAAAATGATTGAGAATTGTTGGCATGACAATCAACATATGACTGGTGATGGCTGATAGTGGGATTAAAATAGTGAATGGCAAACAATAAGGAGGAATACAATGCTTAACTGTCCTGACCATCTCAAATGTTTATTCTATAAGCATTGATATTGTAACATTCTTGGACTACTATACCACCAGTTACTAAGCATTCCGTTCTCTTTAATAATCATCTCTAAGGGGGATTGTGTTCGGGAGAGAAGGCTCAGTAACAGGGGGAAGAGATTAGGAAACATATTCCCGTTGACATCATAAAAACAAGCTTCGGAGAATATGATGCTTACTGAACCTAAACCATTCTCAATCATAAGAAATCATCACAAATGGTATGCTTTTCTAGGTTGCTATGAATGGTGATCAACAACCAAGAACTACAACTGCTCATGTGGCTTTGAAGACTGCATGCTTGGTTTATCTCAATATTTCACAGCTCACCATTGTTAACCATATGATCAACCGCAAGCTGCACTCGCCACGAAAGATATCCTGTCTCAATCCTATCCGGAAGCACGCTGGTGGGTGAATATAAACAGTCAATTTCAATCCCTTACTAAGAACCAACCAAGCATTGATCATCCTGCCATTCATCTACCCATCAACCCGTGCCCACTACTACCCCTTCTTGACCATGAGCAAACAGCTAACTCACCACTACTCACAAGCATTCTAACATATTGAACAACCATTCCCCAACCACAACCACAACCACAGCCATTTCCCAACCAAACAGGCCCAACCATTAAAACATAATCATCAACATCTATCAACCAACAGCTGTTTTCTCCATGGCTTCTGGATGTGGATCTCGCTGCCGCACCTCCAAAGATGTCGGCCGCGGGAGATGCCTCAGCGTCAACCCCGCTATCTTGATCCTGGTTGCAGGTAGCGCTACGAAGCTTTAAGCCACTTACAATGGGCAACTGAAGTTAAGTAAGATGTTAATGATAACAATTAATCAATGGTAGCAAGTAGTCATATTATAAAATACATGACTTAAACAACCATCATGCACAATTTACTTACGTTCAGAAAGATCATGTTTACCATTAATGGATAAGTTAATCATACCACTTGATGGTAACAAATACCTACATATAAGTTAAGTAAGCATCATGAGCCATTGACTTCATGTTACAATGGCTAAACAAATAGTAACATGAATTTAATGATTGTTCCTAGGAATGGTTCATGAATCCACTTGCTATGTAGCTCCACTTACAATAGTAACTAAGTATGATTAACGGGTATTCAACATTACGGCGGTTCATCCATTGGCCAATCCATTATCAATTTTGATGATACTTTGATGCTTAGGTCTTGAACGGAAGGGGAAGTTTTAAACAAAAATCAGTAATGATTTTATCATTTGATCCTGATTTCATAAACAATTCTCAAAGCAAACAAGATAGTGGCTGATAATGATGCATACTACTAAATAGTAGTGTTTGCTCATTGATAACTTTTTGGTTGGTGGTGCCAATCATCTTAGAAATAGTAGTCAACCGACCAACCATTCATTCCGAATATCGGTTGGAGTGAATCATGTCGTGGAGCCTCCAGTTTGGCAAGGAGCCTTCCGAGTGGCTGGATACTATGAAGGATACCCTTGGATACGGCGGCTCAACTTGCTCCAACAATCAACAACTGTTATGGTAGCAATCATCCATCAACCAGATCAAGCGCTTGATCGTCACAACACAATCAAGCATCTCAGCAATCATTGCTCAACTCTCCCATTTTCCTTTCACAGGCAACCATCCCTACGCCAATGGTTCGCTGATTACCACTTTTTTGAGGGCTTCTCAAACTTGAGAACCTCAAAAACGGAAGGTTTATTACTATAAGTGGTTCAACAAGAATGTTTTGGGGGTACCCCTAGTTATGATTCGAGAAACACCCGTATAGGTAACTGCAAGGGTAGGGATGATGCAACCAGACCAACTGTACCTCATCTTGACTGTCCCCTCACCACTGCCGGTCTCTGCCTGCGGCGATCTGGAAGGGCCTCCGTGATGCGTGGCAAGCGTCGCCAATAGACTTACGACCGTTGCATGGAGCGCCAAATGGGTTGATTAGATGGCTAACCAACGGCAGGTTGATGGTTAATAAGGGGTCATTGATGGCTCATCCCAGGGATATGTGGTATACCTACCTCAAGATTTACCATACAAGTTGCCATTTTATGTAAAGCAAAAGTGCCGGTTGGTTGTTAAGCAGGAGCCGATTTGCTAAGCCAGTATCCATTACTTACCCAGTTCTTACTTACCATATACTACTTGACTTACCGTACAAATCATCAGATTTATCCATTCTTACTTACCCATCCACTGGCCTCCCAACCACTCATACAGCCAGTCCCTGAGCCTGCAGTTTCACTTGTACCCGCAGCGGCCTGAAGACATCGGACGGCCACGGCAACGGTGCTTGTTCTCTGACTATCAGGAAAGTTTCTTGAGCAGCAAAATATACTTCAAACATGGTTGTAGTTCATGGTAAGCTGCAATACTGGGCTAAAGTGCCCCCTAGTATAAACAAACAAGATGGTTGATCCGAGCTGATAGTCGACAATATTGTCAATGCCGGTTTGGGGTTGTATATCGGTTGATCGTGGACAATCATGATTTGTTCGTACATTCTAACAGTGGTGCATTGATCATGTTCGACAATTTGCAGCGGCTCAAAACCTCCCTTTCTACCCTCTGGTAAACTAAGATGCCAATGGAAAAATCCACCACAAACGGATGCTTTCTCTAGGGTTTTCCTAACAAACATGTTGATTTTCCATTGCCATGTTAGTTTACCACAGTGGCACAATGGTGGATTGATCATGTTCAAGAATTTACAGCGGCTCGAGACCTCGTGCCCTTGGTGAACATCCCATCAATAGCCCAACTAATCCAGTTGTTGGGAGCTTCATCTACCCCTTGACCAGGTGGGCCTCCCAAGCACTTACAAGTTGCTTTACAACTAAATCAACTTGGGTTAATTACCACTTATAGGGGTTGAACTAACCCAGCTTATGACTGCTGGGGGCTCAACTTGTGTTGGTTCATACCGACCCACATTCACATTGGCAAACCTGGCATTCTGACTTGGCGAAGGCGAAAACCAACAGCGTACGCAGGATTTCCTCCATTAGCGGAAGATGTCGACGGTGATCAGCTTGGTTAATAGTAGCTCTTGTTGACGTTGCATACCATGTCTAGCATGATCAACTTGGTTGATCTTTGAACTCTTATGGGCCATCAGCCTGAACTTGGTTAACATTATAGTGCTAATCGGCCATCAACCGGGGTTGATCAGTATCAAGCAAATCAGTATCAAGCAATATCAATCTCTCCCATATTTGACAAATTTTCGCCTCATCGACCGTCATTTGTCAAGAATCATTATATACCATCATTGTTGTAAATTGCAACATCATGATTTAACCCTTCATCATAATGGTTGTCAATACCATCCAGTTTGCACCTCACACATCATGATTATCATCATTGGAGATTCCGTTTACCGCATTTATCAATGCCTACTGTAGTTCAACTAGATTGTCAACCCTTCATTATGGATGTCAATACCATCCAGGTTGCACATCATACGTCATTTGGTTTACCACATTTATCAATGCGTAGTTCAACTAGATTGTCAACCCTTCTCGCTCACCTATGGTAACCACGAATTCTTTACAACGGGCTCAACAGCAACTTTGCGGCTCCGTTCGCCTGAAAGTCATTGAAATCGCCAAAGAAATCCTGGGCCTTGGCGGCAACATAGCCATGCATAGCCCGGGCATCAACCGCTGAAATCAATCCAGAGTGGGAGGCTACTGCCCTCTGGTAAACCAACCTGGAAGTGGACAATCATTTTGTTTATAGTGGTTTACCTGTAAAACAAATTGGTTTTTGGCTTCCAGGTTGGTTTACCAAAAAAAACTCCTATGGCAAAAGCAATACCATCGTGCATCCGACAAGTCATTTGGAATCTTTTGACATGGTGTTTCTCTAAAAGTTGTGGGGAAAATTCCCCTACTGTGCATCCATCAATCACTGTATTCAACATTGCTAGCCATCATCAATCATCATCAAGCATCACCAACCGTCCAGAACCATCCCGCTTTTGAACCAACATATGGCCGTAGGTCAATACCCTGGTACCCATGGCTGTTCACATCCCATCACCAGTTACCCGTCTGGCAAGGTGAACTACTACATTCCCAGGGGGCAGGCTTATTACCACGTACGAATGTAAATACACATATCGTTACATAAATATCTGTACATAAAAATAAATCTAATTATATATATATATATATATTTACAAAAATACATACCTAATTAAATGTATAGTAACCCCCTTGGAAATGGCCATCACTACCCATCCGCAACGACCTTAAACCAAGGCACCTCCGGTGATGCTACCGCGACCGGGGCAGGGCCAGGCATGGCGGCAGGTGCCTCTCAGCAACTGGTGACGAACGACGTAGGGAACCCATGGCCGCGGTGTCAACGGGGTCGTTGGTTGATAGTGGTGTGTTAATGGTTCATGAATGGGCGTTTCATGGTCCATACTATACATATTCATATCTAAATATAAATAAATAAATATATACGTATATATATATATATATATAAAATGTATATATATATAATGTGTGTATATATATATATATGTTGAAAAAGAGGCAGAGAGATTGTATTGTAGAGTATTAATAAACCGTCTATCAATATTATGGTATATCAATTATTTGGTCTATCAATATTGTGGTCTATCAATAATAACAGTCAATAACGGTTAATGCTTATTGATGGGTGGTGGATGGTGGTTATCGATGGTTAATCAACTAGTTGGTTGGTTATTTTGTGGTCCATGGCGGTCACTTGATGCTTCATCAGAAGTGGTTGATTGATGTTTAATTGATAGTATTTTTTTTGATGGCTACCCACTCGTTCATTGACATTCGTTCGCTAGCTAATTTCTGCTAAATCAGTGGTTAACCAAACTTGTGTTTAAAACCTATGTGGCAACCAAAAGTCTACCGTCGTGCCTGTTTAGGTATACACATGTTTTGGCAATGGTTTGTACCAACAACCACAATACTTGGTAGGTATGAACACTAAGCAGCTGGGGCTAAACAGTTTTCAAACTCTATCCTTTTCCCCCGATTTGTTGAATTTGCCAGGTTCTTCTGGCGATCCATGAAAAACCTCAACCTCACCATTTCTTGGTGATTACTCACAGTGATTGAGACGCACCTGCCATTTCTCTGACCCGATCAGGAAACTATCCAAGATTGCTGAAGAAATCAAACTTTTGGGAGGGGATGTTTCACACATTTATACGCTGAACCATGTCTACAACTGTCACTACCCTTCATGTCTGAAAGCATTACTCTAATGCAAGCTCCACAGTATATACATATATATATATATGTTATGTATGTATGTGTATATGTATATATTTATATATGTGTATGTACGCGTATAGAACAGCATGAGCGCCAACCATATAACTACCCAATTTGTTAAAGGATATCTTAATGGCAAACTTGTATTGCAAAACACCAAATCCCATGGGGAAAACCACATAATCGGGTTGGCCTTTGCTGACATTCAACCTGATCATTCACTCATATTACCCTATGTAACACAACAGCATTGAGGAAACAAGGTGCCCTGCGTGGCCTTCTCAAGTCGGATGTTTTGAACAACATGATTTGTGTGACATTTGCACATTTAGTCTTCCTTGACTCCCGATTATGTAT
Source organism: Symbiodinium kawagutii (assembly GCA_009767595.1). Taxonomy (NCBI): domain Eukaryota; class Dinophyceae; order Suessiales; family Symbiodiniaceae; genus Symbiodinium; species Symbiodinium kawagutii. The sequence continues at coordinate 564,298 of VSDK01028396.1, read as the reverse complement.
GTCTTTAACATTATACATATTCCAGTGTATGTAAATACATATACATGTATACATATCAAAATTAATCTATAAATATATATACATATTCATTTGCCTATACATATGCGCATATATGTGTATGTGAACATGTGTGTAAAGAAAATGTACAAATATAAATACAAATATATATATATATACAAAGATAAATACAGAATATGAATACTGGACCACACAGAACACAGGATCATCCATGAATGGCAAGACCTCTGACCATCCAAACATGACTGCTTCAATGTAAATACCACTAACTTGCTGGGTGCCCCCCTGTGGAAGAGCTCAAGCCCATCTGTCTAGCGACACCCACCATTCATCATCTGCTTATCCTAGCTATATATGCAGCAAAAGCTAAATATGGGTGTTTCTCAAAATAGGGGACCGAAGAAAAATGGATGGTTGATTACGAACAATGATTAGCGTTAGGTGTTTCAGGGGTACCCCATAATGACTTGGGAAATCACCATATAGGAGCAACGTTGAGTAACAGCAACCTGGTCAATCCCTGGAACCCCAATTGTTCAACCAGGCAAACTGTTGGGGGGGGGTCATCTAAACTTTGTCTGGATCGTTAATATTGACCCACAACCATATGGGCATGTGAAAAGTCATGGTGGTACGGTGGTACCCCAAAAACCATTGCTTTAGGATAGATGTTCATAATACATAAATATATATATATATATATAAATGACCAGATTGGAGGTTAATAGTTTTGACCCATATCCATATAATTGGTATTGTCCCCTATTCTTGTTGGTTATATGATACAGTAATTCCCAACCAGCTAGTCAATCATTGATAACCACTGCCAACCATTGTTCTATATTGTAAAGATTAATTGATGGTCAATAAATAAAAAAACACTTATTACTGTATCATAAGCATTGTGGACCACTCCTATTGAATTGGTTATTGACCATTGCCATTGGTTATTTTCATTGTTAACAATTCTTACTATCAATTATCATCCCATTGCTGTGGTGGTTTCTCAAAATTTGAGGACCCAAATCATCTTTATTCCAATGATTAAAAAAAGATCAACCAACCAATTTGGGGGTCCCGCATTTTGAGAAATCACTATGTGGGTTACGAACCATTCAGGATTTTTACATGTCTGAAAAACCTGAATGACATATCAGTTACTATCCCATAAATGTGGGTTATGTAACCATTACCGAACATAAATCCCAAATAAACCAAAACCATTTTCGATAGTAATTGATAGTAATAATATTGATAGTAATTAATAATATTAGTAACCATGATCGAATTACTATTACTATCAATATCATTACTATACCGATCCCAACTAATGATCAATAATACTCATAATCAATATCTAATGACCCTAATCGATGAATCATTGAACCACACCACCAGCGCTTCCCCGCATCAGGAGCCTGCGCGGCCTGTCTTCTGGAGCCGCTACTTGGAGGTGGCCTCGGTTGAAGCCGTGGGTGAGTGATTAATGATACGAAAGACGAATGATAGTAGTGGTGATCTTTAATCTTAGTGATTATAGTGCTTATTATAACTAGTGATGGTTAATAAATACATTTAGTGGTTAGTAATGATAAACCATGAACCACTAGTGGTATACACTACTAGTATCACGATACTAGTGGTGAATACGAGTCATGATACTACTAAATAGTAGCGGTGAATACAATTGGTGATTGATGATTGGTATTAGTGGTTGATGACACTAAATGCTAATGATTAATGATTAGTGATGAATACTATGAGTGATTGATGAAGAGTTTATTGGCGGTGAACAAAGATTGATACTATGAGTTGTTAATGATACTATGAGTGATCCCGGTTATTCATCATGAATACTGATACTATTGACGATACCACGATCATTGATGATGTTTCACCACATTAATATTGGTGATACCACCAGTTGCTGATGAATAGTGATCCAAATTATCAATGTTTAAACATGAGTGATGAATGACTTCAGTATGACTATTGATAGCTTAATGATTAATGAATAGTGATCAAATATATCAATGGAAGTGAATATCTATAGCTGTGGATATTGATGGCTGAGTTGGTTGGTTGCTATCACTAGTTGACTGATGGTACTTTAGTGGTTGACTGAAGCGAGTGACCAGTGGCTATGATGATCGAAAGGTCAATTGTATATAGTCATAGTCACTCACAACCATCTATGCACTAGTTAACCAATGATTAATGATAGTGTGACAAATCATTGATGATCACGGCAAACCATTTGGACCTATCTTAATTAACAATCATGGGTTCCCAAAACAATGGTCATGATGAATGGTCCTTACTGACTGGCATGATCACCACCAATAGTCAACCCTGCGTTGAACATCGGCAAGTGATGTTAAGACCATGAGCTAGTACTTGTAGTTAGTACTTCATGGACCTAGCAATGGACAATCATGACTAGTCTACTGTGGCTGGTGCATGATTCTGTTTGATAGTTGAACATTACCCACGAGTTTGAATGGTTACCACCAAAAATGTTGGTTGATGACAACCAATGCTGCAGGAGATTCACATAATGTACAAGCACCATCAACCATGATCACCACGCCAATATGACCCGACCATAACAGCCATAGTGAATGACGCGCATACCCTTACCAAACCTTACGATTGACATACCATGTACAGCCGTCATGAATTATCCATCATGAGGTGTCGCCATGGTACCCTTGTGAACAACCCTGAAACCATCACACGATTTTGTGGTTAATTGGGTTTGACCTTTGACCTATCGCATTGTTCGCCCTTAGTAACCAGCATCTGATGGCGGATACTGGAAGATCCGTAACAAGAAACTACCCGTCGTCAATTGCGAACACACAGCTTTTCACGACTGCAAAACGCTTGGGGTTCTGGTCTGTTCTCAATGTCTTCTGTTCTACTCGTTATACAATACCATTCCCAAAAATGCGACGGAAAAGGTTGTATAAAAGCCCGTCTCGGTGCACTATAGGCAACTGACCATCTAATCCGCGGGAGCTTTTACCTTCCATTGCAAGGTAGCTGGTTTCACTCTATGTTTGCTCACCCCCAATGGAGGTGTATAGCACTGATATCGCTGGTGCTATGTGATCCATTTGTATTCATTTGTCTAGCAAGTGGTTGAACCATCCCTAGAGGATGTTTAAAACCACCAACCAGCTGGGGATTTTCTGTCATCAATCCCAAAAAACGGATGGAAATTCCATTGGTTTGGTCTGTGGTTTAAGGCATCATCCAGCAGCATTGCGACTAATTTTCGGCGTACTATTATCCCAGCATGGTAACTGCTAAGTAGCTGGTTTGTAAACACCCTTAGCAGCAAAAACTGCCGTTGTAGCACATTTTGGTGGCTTATCTCCAGTATTACTATCCACTTCCCAAGTAGGCTGATGAATCGCTGCTGGAAGCCAAGCTACGCCAGAATGCCACCAGGATAGCCGCCGCCCTAGCTGGATCCGGTGAGGAACACGAGAACATCCCAGAAGCACGGGTGACAATCATGTTGTGGGGGTAGCTAAGGGACATCAATTGTTTAGCAACATGTGACATATCCATTGCTTTGTATCATTGAAAATGAATTATAAGGGTAGCTAAAGGATAAAAAACACAGGGACAAAAGGATAAAGGATAAAACACAAAGGTGCAAACAAAGTGATATGCAGTCAACATGAGCATTGGACATCAGTATGAGTCCAAACCCAGGATCGACTACTGTACATACCCCCAACCAAAATTTGATCGCACTCGGAACCGACTCCACTCACGGAGAGGGCCTCTAATCTTGTCTGTCATTCTTGCGGAAAAAAAAAATCGTTCTGAAGAATAGAACACCGCAAGACTGGTCACGAATTCTTGAGCCTATGATGTGCTTTCATCTTCCATTTCTACTGGATTGCTAGTCATTCTTATCTTTATCAGGCCAGCCACTGTTGACTTGGTGGCTAATAGATCCTTTGCTGAAACACGTTTTTTAGTGCATCTATATTGTATAGTAAATCACGCTAATCCCCAAGTTTTGGCAAGGAATCTATAACTTATCAATCATGGTTTAGTTCCCACTAAACTTAATTCATAGATTCCTTGCTAACTTATAAGCCGTTCTAACCCCCGAAACACTTCAAATCTCAGTCAGTGGCTACCCAGTGGATCATCACTCAAGACAGTTCTCAGTAGCTGATGACTTCCCCAACCTGCAACATCCATCGCAATGGTGGATCCATCGCTCCATCGCCAGCTACCAGGGTTGATGAATGCCACATTTGGGGATGCTTATTAATCTTGCCTATTAAATGGTTTCTCGTACCAGTGGGGTTTATGGATCAATGTGCAAAGTATGGCCCTCAGGGGCTAAGCGTAGGTCAGAAACCAGGCAGGCATGTTGTCAACTACTTGCAGTCTGAGCCAGCAACTATTACCCAAATACTCCATGTTTACATTGTATGTATCTTTACCTACATCTGGGTCCGCTGATGGGTAAATGTCGGTTGATGTACCACACATGGAATATGTGGATTACAAGCAACAATGATAATCCTATGATGATGGTTGATAAGTGTTGCTATACTGGCTGTGGTAACTGTGAGAATTACTACAAAGTGATGCACTCAACGATTCCCAGAACCACTATCACAGTACTGGTAATCAACAATCATCAACCAGTTCTCATCAACCATCACCAACTCTTAAATGATGGATAACCAACACTATATACATGTACTGTAACCTTTTGCAACAGGCTGTTTCAACCCATCTAGTGATCTGTGGATTTGGGTACTTCGGGTTGACAATTGGCAAGCCCGGCAAGCCATGCCTCTTCTCGAGATCTGCGACTCTTGCCTCCTGATGTGAACAATAATGGCGTTCAAATGCACTAGTTACCACCAAAACAAACGGCTGAAAGAACTCAATGATGTGTGTATATATTAGTGGTCCATTGGCAATATAAATGGCGATGCATATATAGGGCTAATTATCAAGAGTTTGCGCAGGCAAAATTCCAATACTGCAGAGAATAGTTCTCTCAGGTTCTTTCCAGTACTAAAACCTCAGCGAATTACAGTGAACGCTGTTCCGGTCCTTTGCTCTTCACAAAGCGGGATGAGAACCGAACACGACAAACAACAATTCATGGTTTGGTTTCGATGTGCCAATCAGTCGTACGGAGAGGTTTTGAAAGACCAGTCACTTGTCAAGTGCCAACCAAATTGGAATACTGGCTGCTGGCTTGGAACTTTGCAAACAGTCAATGCCGCAAATACATCTGCGAGAAGCATAGCACGAAAGTTGAGACCATAGCCTTGTGACATCAAAGACCTCGCTAATTTCCAAGAAAGTATTTGCTGGCGAAGAGTTGATATATCTAAATCTACCAGATCTATCTAAGCAGTATATGGGTGTTTCTCAAAATAGGTGACTCCCAAATTGTCCAATGTAAACCATTTATAGTAATAAACCATCCATTTTGGGGGTCCCCTATTTTGAGAGACCATCATATGCAAATGATATTTCTATTGCTCTTGAAAGGATCCCCAGGGCATCCCATGCTTCACCAGGTTCATTAGCTGTCCTGGCAAATTGATTTTGATGGTTTGACCTCGGTCGGAGTGGACAAGTGGCTGAAGTCACCAGTGAGTCACAAGGATTCACTCCGGGCAAATCAGTTGGCAAGCCACGATTCGTGCTGGCAAATAAGCTGGGTGATTAATGCCGGTAAATATGGTGGTTTACAGTGATTGATGCTAGAGAAAAGTTGGTTCATGGTGACAGAAACTGACGATCATTTATTGGTTACACTGGTTCTACTTAATTAAACGATAATTGATGATGATTGTTTCTACTTCGACAATCATCGTGTAGAAATCCGTTCTATGAATGGGTTGATATCAAACCACCCACGGCATGTGATAGACTGAGACACTGGTTGCTTTGCATTTGCATATTCCGCGGGTTGTGATGGCCTTGCTGGGGTGCTTCCAACCTGCTCTTTTTAATGTTGACAACATTGAGTGTGCACAACATGAGCGGGCAATCATGTTACATAATGGCTGGTGAGTCAACAGTGGGCAATATCTACCAGTGATGTAAACAAAAACATGTTGATGGGCAATGCGCCCAGCAATAATCATTGTAGCCTTGTCGATGCAGCCTTTGAATGCCTTTGACCTTTCACCTTTAGCAAGGGTCCCAACCGCCAACTAAGAGAAAAAATACAGCCATCCTTATCAAGCCAAGCACAAGCCAAGCACAAGCCAACCAACGGCTAGATACCCTTTTTGTACTCCTTGTTGCTATGTCAGCTATATACCCAACACATCGCAAACATGATGTTGTTCATATTTCAGGCTTTTTTTGTACTACTCAAAATATCGAAGTGACGACTGGATGTTTTATTTCCATAAATCCCGCACAAATCTTCTCCTGTCCAAAAACTAGCGATGACAATTCTCCACTATTGATGGGAGTTCCCTTCAAAATCCTGTACCAATGACTCCCACCGCCAGTCGAAGCACCAGCATCTCCAACCATTTTGGGGGTGCAAGTCCCTGTCGCTGGGCACCAGCACCCTCTTTCAACGACAGGTCCTGGATGATCGGACGCATGTTGTTGCGATTGCCGATTGCTGCTTGGGCAGTACTTTTTAACGGTAATAAAAGGAGCAATATAATAATGGTAGCAGCAGTAGTAGAAGAAGTTGTAGTACCAAAAGCAGCAGTGGTGAACGATCAGAGACAAAAACACTATTTTCCATCTTTTCCATATTATATAGATTTAGATTTCCCCTGTTGAAATGACCTGTCCTGATCCCCGCCGTCAACAGCACCAGTCCTTGGCGGGCACCGATGCCATCGCTGGCGTCTCCGCCTCCTGGGCGCTGGTGAGGCTGGAGAGTCATGGTGAAAACATGTGAACCGACAAAACATGGAAACAAAAACATGTGTTTTGCTAATTGTTGCTGTTTCTTTTTCCTGGTTTTTGATGGTTTTTTGATGGTTTTTGATGGTCTTTTGATGGTTTTTTGATGGTTTATTGTTGGGTTTTTGTTGGGTTTTTGATGGTTTATGGTTTATGGTTGATGGTTGATGGTCGATTGTGATGATGATGATGGTTGTTGATGGTTGTTGATGGTTGATGGTCATTGATGGTCATTGATGGTTATTGATGGTTATTGATGGTTGATGACGATTGATGAACGTTGATGACGATTTATGATGGTTATTGATGGTTATTGGTGGTTGAGGACGGTTGATGAGGCTCATTCATGGTTATGGATGGTTGCTGCTGGTTGATGATGGATGAGGATGGTTATAGATTATTGTTGATGGTTATGGATGGTTATTAATGGTAATTGATGGTTATTTTATGGTTATTTTTTGTTGATTTTGATTGTTGATGATTATTGATAGTTGATAACGGTTGATACTGGTTGATACTGGTTGATACTGGTTGATGATGGTTGATGATGGTTGATGATGGTTGATGATGGTTGATGATGGTTGATGATAGTTGATGATGATGATGATGATGATGATGATTATCATGATTTTAATGATGACGATGACGATGATGATGATGATGATGCTGGTGCTTATTTTGTTGTCATGATCATCCTCATGTTCATGATGGTGCATCGTGACTGTGGACAGTCACACATAGGTGGCCGATTCCCCATGGTCCTTTGATAGCTGAACCAAATCTCGGTTGTTACGTCATCAAACACGCCGTTTTGCGGGGTATGTACTAGCTATCTCCAACATAGCGGAGTGACAGTACTGTTTCATGACAAGTTCTTTTATTGACGCCCGATCAGTTTCCAGAAGCAGCAGGGCCCCACCTTTTCCCTGTCAATCCAGGTCGACTTGAAGTCGGCCAGGGTACCTGAAACCGTGGTTCCAGGCTGTGACCCTGTCTCAAACAGGTCTCGGTTGGTACGTTCATCCCGGACGTGATGAGAAATCGATAAGCTGGAGCATCCTCCAGTTTTATCATTTATTTTTATTATTAAGTTTATTATCTATAAGCTGATGAGCATCCTCCAGTTTGATCCAGTTTGAATCCGGTTTGTTGACAACAGAAACCAGGTTTCTCATTTTCTGGAAGACTTTCCCATTTCAGCAACACACATGACATCTTTTGTTTAACTTTCAGAAGGACTCTGACCTGGCTGCATCCACATGGCTGCAAGCGTCATCTAGCATCTGCAATAGTTAGAACTGATGATCCATCCGTTAGTCAAGGGAGAATTCATGCGATTTTGATGGGATTTCCATCATGTGAGTTGTGGAAGGCTCATGTTTCCATCAGCGAAGTGTCTGCAGCTGTGGCCAGTGAGTCAGGGTTGGCATGCAGGAAGTCAAGCTACAC
>VSDK01028396.1:509297-555877 GCA_009767595.1 Symbiodinium kawagutii | reverse complement strand
TCATAGAGACAACATAAATGGCCAATGGAGGAGACTAAAACGCAGTATGACCCATTTGGCATACGAACATTCTCATCATTATTATCATCATCACGGTTTTTATTTTCATTAATAATTAATATATATATATATTATGTACATATACATGTGCAATAAATGTATGTTATTATATCAGGTTGTTATTTAGAGAATGTCTATGCCTACATATATGGAATATATATCATATATTGTATGCACCATATCATACCATCTGTATGTCTTTATGTGCAACACCGGAATCTTCTGGTGGCCAAGCATGAGATGCTTCATCAGCCAAATGTAAGCGGGTTGTTGCACTCCATGGGTTGTGCACCACCTTACTGCATCAGCCCCAGCCGTGCCGCAACGTTGAACGAAGGAGGGCACAGTTGAAGTCAAAAGCATCGTTACGATCCTGGAGGTCGAAATGGACACCACGGACACCATTCATACTTCGTTAGATTCACCAAAGGCCCAATTAGGATAGTAGCCAGTGGCAAATGACCACCTACATCATGTAGGGTGTTATATCTTACACACTTCAATCGGACAAACACGTATCAAGTGCTGCCAGCTGATTGTCAATCAACAGCACCACACTGACAGAAACTGGTATGATTGAATACCATATCTACCGCACAATTGCAACTGATAATGCACATCTGACTGCTTGCTCAGGAGCTGTGCATAGTTTGGTATGCTATCATACGAGGAAGATATTGGCTGCATATCAAGTTAAAAGGAAGAAATCCAACTGCTGACAGCAATACACTAATTGATGGCAAATCCCTAGCAATTTCATTATCCTGAAATCATATGGATCTACCATGAACTCGTGTTCTGCATGATATAGTTTCCATATTATGAAACAATCCCAAGCCATTGTTCCACCATATTATGATTATCCTGAAACCGGGGGGGGGGTGGTTTCATAGGGATCTCCCAGCAATCACAAGCAAACCCCTTGTTCTTTATCGATTCCATTGACCCGAGATCCATGGGAACTCCCGCCCAAACCCACCGGCTCCTCGAAACCTAAACCGATAAAGGCGTGCCTCGGAAACGGACTGTCGTGCGTATCGTGGAGATTCAAGATGATTGGTTCACAATCAATGGTCAATCGTCTTCTGGCTGCTGGTTTCAAACCCATTGAGGACTATGATTGTCAACCTCGTGTGAACGACTACTGGAAAAAATGAAACACGTTTAAAACCACCAACCAGTCTTTGATCATGATGTATAATCAATAATTGACCATTGACCCAACTCGAACGGCTACATGTTAGTGATTTCAGTGACTTGTGGTTGTTGCATGCTAACAACAGGGTCCAAGAGGCAACAACATGAGGTGTCATAACAACAAATCCAAGATACGGTTTATCAACTTTTCGTTCAGCAAGTGTCAGGGATGTGGCGAACTAATTCTCTCTCCTACTCTGCCTACCACGATCAAAGCCTACACCATGTACTGGGATGAACCATCGCTGCATACTATTGAAGACATAGATGATTACAAGGTGGCCCCAACCCTTAGTAACTGCTTAATAACCATGTTCATCAATGATATAATCCTCTTAGGGTACCTACTCACCATGGTCACGAACCACTTGCTAGGTGGGATGATCCTGGTTGGCTACCAGTTTCTAACTAATAATTGTTGGTAGTATATTCCCTATGTTGGCTATTGTCCCTTACAAAACCTATCATTGGCTACAAAGTGGGATGATCATCCAAACAGCCCTAGTTGGCTACATCCCTAATAGTTGGTTATTGTCCCTTTGTGACCTATCATTGGTTACTAAGTGAACACTAAGTGGGATGATCATCCAAGTACCCTACAAGGCGGGGCCCCCTAGTTCTAACTTGGTTAATATGCCATTCAACAAGCTAGTTGTTGTACCACAACTAGTAGTTTCCTTAGTCACCAACAAATTGCTATCTTGGGGGGCCTGGTCCCTTGTAGTCTCTATAGTTATTGGCTACTGTCATTTATTGTCCCTTAGAAAACCTACCATTGGGATGATCATCCAAGTACCCTAATTGGCTATGGGTCATCCCCTATTATTGTTACTTGTTACCTCCTATCATTAACCATAAACCATCGGTTGGTTGGTTGGTTAATATTGACCCATACGATTAACTATTATCAATAGTTGTAACCTTATAAAACCCTATAAATCCCTATGCAAATGCATCCCTGTGATTAATATTGACCCATACCCAGTCCAAAACCACGTTGTCGAACTGTGGGGGGGGCATCACCGGTGACCGGCGGTCCATCTTTTTGATCCAACGAGTTGTGGTCCAATGCTCGATCGCTCCGCAGGCCTTATGGCGCGCCTGGCAACGGTTGGTGGGGCACCGTTGGGGATTGGAGATATCCAACCATTATCAACCACTATGCACCATGGGTTGGATATAGGTTAATAAAACCATAGTGGTTTTATCTTAACCATTATCAACCAAAATATAACCATTATTACTGTAAGGTCAATGAACATGACCGTTATTATATGGTTAATAACATATCCAACCATGGTCATTTTTAACCACTATGAGCCGTTATTAGATTCAACTATTATTCATGGTTTATAACCAAAAAATATTTCAAACCATTACTAACCAGCTTCTTAACCATTCAATGACCACCCAGAAAAACTCATTGGTTCATCGTTGATGACCAATCCTGGGATCATCTATGCCTCAAAGAGGGAACTGGACCATGATCGTTTCATCCACCGATTCTTGTTCGACCCAAGAAGTCGACCGATCCCAAGCTGCTGATTTCAATCTCAAACGTTGGAGCCAAGGTCTAAACGAAGCCCTTGAAGCTGGGCAAAACGGAACCACCCGCATTGGTTTTATACTTTAACTATTGAACATATTGGCATGATAAACACCTCAACCGGTCAAAGCAGAGGCATTTGTATGTGTGTTTCACTCTGTATTGTTGATAAAAATAGAGCAAAGCCCAGTGATTGACTCAACTCTTGATCACACACAAATCAATGGATAGTTTATCACTTCATATCATCTCACCCTATCCAATGGTTAAACCAAGCACGTCATGAGATCGCCAAGCCAGTGCAACTCAGCGAAAGCTGTACACAATCACTCTGGTGAAACCCAGGCATTTAAAACCAAAACTGGAGGATTTTCCAGCTGGCTATGGGTCAAGATGAATCGACCAAGTAATGATCAATGATGAGGGAACCAGGGGGACAGGGTGAACTGACCGATGGCCAGCTATCCAAGTTTACAAGAGGGTAATTCCTGTCAATTGGTATGGGTCATTGCCATCCCAAAAGCTGGGTAGTAATTCATGTTCTGGCAGCCAAACTAGTTTGGTCATTTATGGGATTGGTCAACAGCCATGTGCGGGGCCTGTGCGGGCCCTTGGCCGGACCCCGTGAATTTGTTCCTTCAAAAAGTGGAGATGATAATGTTTGCTGGGGATCATCAGTTGTTTTCGGCAATCATATGATCAAGAATCATGGATCATATCTGCCCTGATAGTGACTCCGTGTCGCCATAAGGATAACCCATGTGAAGCCATCAAGCTGCACCTGCGGACGTCGCGAACGTCGCTATTGAGCTGAGACGGTCTGCTGTCGCTGCACTTCAGGCGGCGGAGGAAGCAGCAAAGAAGAGGCTCTTGTACTTGTCCTGGCACTGCGTCAGCCCCTTTGCACCTTTGGAACGGAAGTAGCCCTGAGTTTTCAAGTGCTGAGTCACTACATCAAAGATGGTTGCCAACCTACAATCTAGCTCTTGGCTACAACTGGGTGTAAATTCCAGCTTCATGGTAATTAAACGATTTACATCGCGAACCAAATATCTTGGGGAGGCGATACTTTAAGTCAGTCCCAGTTCACCCCATTGGTTGCAACAAATGCAATGTCCAAGCTTCTACTTGTCCGGGGGGGTGGTAGCTGCTCAGAACGGTTGCCAGTTACGTATTAGCCGCCCATCAAGGGTATTCTAAGTAATGGAAATCACACTCCCCAATGGAACAAAACATCTACACATGGTGGAGTATCAATTGAATCCCATCTTGTAATACCAGGCTTCAGGCCAGGCAGCTGAAATTTTGACTTCACACAAACCAGTTTTCTTTTATCTCCAAGAATCCAAGTTGTAGCATTTCAACATCGCCCAGAGTTGGGTGCAAATGCCGTTGTTGGAATCCTCCGTACAAAATGCTGCATGCCCTTTCTCAAACTGATCCAACACCATCATACACCACCCCAGATGCTATTGCAAATAATCGATTTTATACAGAAAAACTGATGGCAAATGCAGCTGTGAGCAAGAGCTCGCAACACTAAAAGCTGTTCTCGCTTCAGTATCCGACTCATCTTATTCACTGTAGGCTAAAGGGAGTTGGTCATTCCAAATCACATTTGTTTCAATCACGGTCAAGTACTCCAAGCGATGATCAGGATTCATCTCACCACTAGTATCTCAGCAGGCCAAGCAATAATCGAGGCATTCCATCGATATGGTGGTTTCTCAAAATAGGGGTAGCCCCAAATCATCTAGTTATTAACCATCTGTATTAGTAAACCAACCATTTTTCGGGCTCCCTATTTTGAGAAACACCCATATAAGCTGACCCAGAAATTGCTCCCAGCCGATATTCATTGGGTGGCTGACCCTTCAACCTTGTCGTCCAAGGACCGCACCAGAGTCATGTGATTCGGTCCCTTCGGCTCTATGGTGGCCTGGGGAAGCAATGGCCATCACAAGCCCAGCCAATGGTTCAGCCCATGGTTGACAGTAATCTGGTTGGTGGTTGAACCACCCCTATGAAACATATTAGTCAACCAACTAATCATTTATTAATCATAGGGAACATAAAACATGTTCAAAACCACCAACCAGTACTGTTTAGTGATTTTCTTTAGCAACGCAACAAATGGCTGATGGTTGATGATGGTCGAGGATGGTTCATGACAGTTGACAATAATATTGAGTGATTCGGACAGGTTAACAAAACAACATATGATTAATGACTGATGATGGTTGGAAGATGGTTCATGATTTTTCAAGATGGTTGATGCTGCGCAATGATGCTACTAATGATGAATGCCGGTTGACACTCATAGCTGATGATGCTCAATGATGAGATCATTAGTTGATACAAACGGTCAATAGTGACTGGTCAATCATGCTTAAGAACCGACCAGTAGTGCTTGGTGGGGGCCAGTTGTGGTTGATAGGAGATCAAACTTAATTGATCGTACACCACCAGCTTTGCCACAAGTCGCTGATGGCCATAGAATGTCAGACCCGGCTGACACCGGCTAAAAAACCTCAATGCTCCTGGTGAGGATGGAACTAACGGGTGTGTTTGGGAGTTTTATTTAAACCAAGCTGCATTGCTTCCACAGCTGTTGGAAATCACGAACTTAGCTCGGTTGAGTTGAGTTCTACCAGTTCTGGTGGATGAACTAACCATACTTATAGTTGCTTGGGGTCCACTCCCTTCATGAGAACTTCACAGAGACCTACCATTGCACAGTTAGTACCGGGGTATTGACCATCATTGACGTTACCAATCATAATTAACCAATGCTTTAAGCACACTGAACAAACGAAATTGTGATGGTTGAGTATCATCATCCGATACTGTCTTCAACATGTCTCAACATTACTCACATGTGGTTTTAAAGATGAACACCATGATAATGATAGAAATTATCTGTGTTTATCCTAGAATTCAATCAACCATGCTTCTTTCAACATACATCATTCCCCCCATCACCATCCAGCCATGATCTCGTGACATCGGGGTGCCACAATCCCTTGTGATCGCCCAGCTGATCAGTGAACAGTGGAGATAATCCTGTTGGATTTTGCAGGTGAAACTGCTGAGTGAGTGGTTCCTTCTTCCCTCTCAGTGGTATGTCCCAGATGAAGCAGCAAATTTTTGCCCACCACATGGGTGTTCCAGTCAAGAGGATGGTTGACATCACAGCAGCAACAACAACAACAACAACAACAACAACAACAACAACCCCATTGAGCTGCCAATAAATCTGTAGCACTCCTAAGAAGAAGACCGTAAGACCCGTGAAACCTGATGAGCTTGCCGGATAGAGATACGATTGCATGCTTGCGGATGACCCATTTGCAACTTGGACTTGACAATTCACTGTGACCTTCTGATTTGGGTATGGATCAAAATTATTGACCCCCAACATGGCTATGTGATAATGGACATCCCTTATAAACCAATTACTGTTGAGGTACGCAACTTTGACCCACAACCATTTGAATAGCCCGGACATAAACAGAATACATCAGGTCTCAGCAAGTTGGAGTGCTGAATATTGTCCTAAAGAGGGTCAATTTCCCCTGCCAATGCACGTGGCACGAGAAGGAGAAATCCTTAGATGCGGGAAACCTTGTGAACCCAATGCAAACAGCAAAGTAGGAATGTTTGATTCTCTTGATCATGCTTGCTGGATGTAGCTGCCCATCATTAAATTAGCTATTTGCCATTCTGGCTATTTTGGGGTGTAGCACTCCTGTTCAACAGCGAACTAATTAATTATTTCATAATCCTTTAGAGCGGGTTTCATCATGGTTGATGCTTGAATGATGGGTCATGATCACCCCATATTGGTAGCTCTTCCACCTCCAGTGCCACAGCCCAGAGCTCCTTTCCCAAGCTCAACTGGGTTCCGGACGCTTTCGAAGGTGGCCGTGTTCACGATGATGACGCTAGGGTCCTGCAGGTGCAGCGGCCCCAGCGGTTATGCTGGTGCAGCGACACGGTGGTTCTGCAGCTTGAGAAACCTATCACACTCACAATGACGACCGAGGCAACTGCCAGGTGACATTTTGAGGTGCCCTGTGTCAGCATCCTTCGTTACAGGAAATGGCGCTAGATTCCCTGCTGAGCAGTTGTTCATTCATGACATTGCAAAAGTGCTTTGCCGGCCAAAATATCAAGTCCCCACGGAAACTTGGGGATATCCGTATTGTACTAGGTTGGCCCGGTAGATCATTTGGGTTATGACCCCGGTAACGACCATAATTTATGCTACATAGAACTATAGTTAAATGGCGAGTCTGGACCAGCTTATAATCATTAGTAACCGTCATTAACCATTTTTCCCTTTGTTAGCCATTATTAGCCAAGATTAACTCTTAAGTACCATCATGATTAACCATTATTATATAGCAATCGGCTTTATTAACCACCAATCATGATCAACCATTATTGTTAACCAGTACTAACCAATATCATCCACCATATTTCACTAATTACACCTGAATGGCTTTATGTAAAGTCCAATTTCTATGAGTGTCAGTTCCTGGTAACTTTGCCGAGTTCAACGGAGAACATCTCTGCTCCCAGCTGCCGTTTGAGTGGCTGGAGGCCGAGGCCGGAGCCCCTTTGGCACCAAATCGAGTAGTCGATATCACCCTGGGAGATTCGATAGAAAAGTAGTCGACACTTGAGATGGAATATGGTGGTTTCTCAAAATAGGGAACCCCAAAAATTCCTTGGTTTATTAATATAAATAGCTAAGAATGGATGATTAGAGGGTACCCCTATTTTGAGAAACCACCATATCATCTCAAGATGGACTTTTTGTTTGTAATCATTACAAAGTTGAATAAGCAATGCTGGGGTCAAAAATCATCAGCAATGTTTTGTTGTTTTTTTTTTCGCAACCCCATGTTGAACCAAAGAAATCTTACCCTCCCTCCCCCAATAAAACATGTTTATTTTATTTGTTCTATTTTTTTTCTGAGATATTTCTCAGACCCGTTGACCTTGCCTGAGAGTAGCTATTGTTTAACTTCGTCATTGACCATTGTTTTCCCTAATGTTGTTGGTGATTATATATCTCCCATGATATAGCTGGTTGGTCCATATTGACCCATTAGATTGACTGTTGTCAATCGTTAAAACCTTATAACACCCTATAAATTCCATTAAATCCCAATGAATTCCTATAATACCCATAGCCAGGTATCGTTTAACTTGGCAAATCCATGCTCATCACCTGCCATGTTTAAACACTGCTGGTAGCACCAGCGAGTCACCTCCCTCAGCTGGAACTTCCAGGGTATCGCCAAGGGAAGTTAGATTCCTTACCCCAGGTTCAACAAAAATCAAAGGCATCTAAAGCTATCTAATAGATTCAATAAGCATCCCCCGTGATTGTTCCCCCAACTGTGGCCATCTGCATTCTATAAACGTTTGCGCTTTATAAAATGGAAAATCAAGTAAAATCAATATGTTTTGTTTATAGAATGAGTAAAGCGAGATAAAGCGAGTGTTTTTATACAATGATTTGCATGGAAAACACCTACCAAAGGAGGTGGCGAAGCACAAGGTGCAAAACCTTTCTGGAATGAGGTTAGTGCCTGCCAGCAACCATCAGATGAGGGAACCCGCTCTATTTATAGAATGTCCTCAGTGTCAACTACATGTGACATGCTTTTGTCAAGCGATTCTGTTTATAGAATGTTTATGAACCTTTCATGTTTCCCAACGTTCAACCAAAAGAGTTCACTAGACTGAATCGGTCTGAAGAGAAAATAAATCCTTATAGAATGCCCTCTGCAACATCAACAGAACATGCCATGCGCCAAGGCAAAGGGGTTTATAGAATGAGTGCAACATGTCCACACAAGAGGCTTCCAAGGGGTCACCAGGCTGATGTTTATAGAATGAGTGATCCAACTTCCGTCAATATTCATCATGCTTTTTTTATCTCTTGGATCCTTAATGAAGCCCAGGGTCCTTTATAGAATGGGCCTGTTAATCTCATTCTATAAACTCACACATCCCTCATTCTATAATAAACAGTGGCGGGGGATCAATAAGCTATCCAATAGATTCAATAGCTATCTAATAAACTTATATTTCAATAGCTATCTAAACTTAGATATCAAGAGCTAGCTAAAAGACATGAATGGTTGTCCAATTCACCATGGGTTCAACCAAAACTCGCTGTGGAAAACACAGACAGTTGCAATATCTAATTTACCCTTTGCACACAGTTAGATTCCTGACCAAAGAGTTGTACTATCTAAATTACCAAACATTTCTTGATGTGTTTCGAATAAGTTTGACTCCAAACCCTGTTCAAAAAATGCGACTGTCCACGTCAAACCGGTAGTTTCATCCAGGGTAACCACTACCAAAAACCATTGTGTAGTATATAGATATGAATAGCTATTAAGAAACATTAACGGTTATCAAATTAACCATTAACGGCTGCAAAAAATAGTCTACTGACCATCATCAAAAAAATAAATTGCCATTGATGAGCGTGGTGGTTTCCAAGCATGGTTGCCATTCATACAACCATCAACAACAATGCATACACCATCGTTTGCCACTAACAACTACGAATGGTAGCCATGCACAAGGCATCATCTACCAAAAAAACATCATAGCCATTAAATGCCATTCATAATGATAGCCATGCAAAAAAACAATCACATGATAGCCATAAAATCATCTGGATCTCCCGTGGCTGCGAATGGTTCCTCCTTTGATCTGGACCAGCCCATCTTTTTGACTCGAGCATCCAACTCCTTTGGCGAGAAAGCGTGGAAAGGTGCAGAACACCAAGCTTGGTATCATAGCAACCAGAGCCATTCTTAAGCAATGTGAAACTGGTGTGAAAACGCGCTATTCTTACAGAACACCAGCTTGATAAGCACAAAGATCACTCAGCTGTTGCCGTGGCTAGGCTTCAGAGGGCACTGAAACTATCCGAACCAACCAAAAACCAAAGAACGATGCAACCATCTGCGTTCTGTGATATCCTGATGGCTAAGGAGAGTAAGTAGCACATGCTATATAATTAATTAGATATAAGCAAAAAACATGCGAATATTTGTGCAAAGAAAAATGTCCGGAAACAATCATCAACAGCAGTAGACGCGTACCAAAACTGTACGTATAAACATACCTAAACCATGTGCACATCCATGGCAATGGGGATTGCCCCTTAGCAGCCATCCTTTTTGAGCCCCTTTAACAAACTCTATGGACAACCCAGCACCATGTGGTTGGGGCCTGGTAGTAGCCTGGTAGCTTCTGGCCTCCCCCTTAGGCCCCAGGGCAGGATACCCCAGGCTCCTTACGGCCTCCCACCAAGCCCCAGCAGCCTCGCCTGATTCGGAAGGTTCAGAAGCTCGGTCACCTGATCGCTCCTGGCAGCTTGGTGCGACGTGAGTCGCCGTCGTGGCGAAGCCATGATGAAACGACGATCCATCCGTGATGGGTCGCCATCCGTAGCCATCACGGATAGGTAGTGGTTTCATCATCATCATCATCATCATCATCATCATCATCATCATCATCATCATCATCATCATCAGCATCATCATCATCATCATCATCATCACCATCATCATGGTCATCATCATCAAGTCTTCATCCGTCATTCCACCCATCAGTAAATCATCAATGTTCAAGGCTCTATTATGCTCTATTCCTTTGCTGTTGCACACATCTAGTCTTGACAAGCAGCTGCTCCCCCGGCGTCATGTGTCCAGCCAGTGGCGACTTATTTGCAATGAATCTACGGATTGTCAGGAGTCTTTGACACCTTCTACACCTATCATCAATATATAATATAGACGTTCGCGCATGGTGTTCTTCACCAAATCATTTCTTGAATCAACGGATCTATACGGATAGACCTTTCTGGGTACGAGGTGGCAAATCATCTTTTCTTGGTACAAATTGGTGATTTCCGTGTTCCACAACCAACCACCCAACCACCCAACCAACCAAGCAACCAACAAGTTGTCAGATGATGGCAGGTGTCTCTGGCCTAATGGATCGATACATGTTGGAGATCACTCCCGCAATGAAATCCCGCACCTGGCACAGTTGGGCTTGCAGCGGGTTCAGCACCCGAACAGGCGTGCTTGGGCGGTCTACGTTCAACCCGTGAACTCATTGGATCAGCAGCGAAACCGATGGATCAGTGGTCCAATGAACCAACTCTGCAACCACTGAACAACTGGTTGGTGGTTTTTTTGCCACCCCGTCATGTAACAAATATGAGCCAACCAACCAACCATTGGACAGCTGGAAAATAAGAAATGTGTGAAACCACCAACCAAACAGTGGCGAGAAGCAATGAACAAACCCATGGGTAGCAAACAGTGGGATCTTTTTTTTCAGAGGCGTTGCTAGCTGGAGAAGAACCAAACTGGCATGCTACAGTACCTTGGGCTAATAACTAATGGAAGAAGAGCCAAGACATGAACCAACGGGCTAACCAATGAATCACCAATGGGATAGTTGCAACAAATGGGGTGAAATCTAAGATCTTCACTAGACAACGTGGGAGAGTCAATTTATCAGGTGTTTCAACCAACACAAGTGGAGATTCTTTTGTGGAATCATGGAGATTGGAGTGGACAGAAATCAACGCATACGAACACGGACCAGCTTGCATCCAGGTACACACCTGACACGCGTGCCTATACAGTGTCAACTGGAAACGTTTCAAGCTGAAAAAATGCTGCTGATTTCCTGTACGATCATCTCAAGACAGATAGGTGAGCGGTGACCAAAACGTCTAATAACTTGCCATGTCGCATCAATCCCCTTACGCGTTCACTTACGCGGTGCTTACGCCTCCACAGCGGGAGCTTACGCGGGAGACATTCAAGAAGGAGCTTACGCGGGAGCTTACGCGGCCTTGCGCAACTCAGGGTTTTACTTACGCGAGCATCGATATGACACAAGGAACTTGAAACATGTAAAGGAAGGTTTTGGACAGTGCTCAGGTGACAGGGTGCAAAAGCCGATGCGGCTAGGCCAAGCCCTGGAGATATAGCTGGAATGATGAAGGTGGGGAGTTTGGCCTCACCAAGCAACCATGCCAAAGATCTTAGCCCCCAGCCAGTCTTGGTGGCAACACCGCTTCTGCCAGAACTGGTTTCCCCAACATCTCGACATGGGTTCTCTCTACAGTAGCATGTATTTCCTGGGAGCAAGAGTCCAGGGTGAACACCGGTTCTGTCCAGCAATGAGTGTGCCCGCACCCACCACAAGCTGCAATCATCTGGAACCCATCCAGCTTTCGGGGGTAGGTCATGCTCTTTTTACTGGACAAATCCATGGTTCTACAAGGATCAATCAATTACAAAAATTGTTCAAGATTACTGATTACTGGATGAAACTGGCCATAAATCTGGAAGGCCATAAATTGTTCAATCAATCTGCAGCTGTGATGAAACGACACGCCAGTTCCGATCAGCCATTTCGAAAACGAGCTCGTGCTGAATCTAGCAACAACCACGGTAACAACCACCAAGGTCACCCTAGCAACCACCAAACTAGCAACAACCAAGGTAACCCTAACAACCACCAAGCCTAACAACCACCAAGCTTACCCTAGCAACCACCAAGGTCACCAAACAGTGTATGTTGACCATCACAAGAGCCGCACACCTGATCCAACCACCCTCCTTCAACTAGCCTTCTCTTGCCATCCTTTTGCACGCTTCAGCGCCTGCAACGCAAATTTCGCAAGCACCAAATGAGCAGCTTGGGAACCAGAGAATTCCTCTGTGGGATGATTGATTGAATTGATTTTCATCCAGGGTCCAAGATGATCCAAGGTATTTACCTGGTTCATCCCCTGCTATTTACCTGGTCATCCCCCTGCACTTTAACGCATCACTTCCATACTGCGCCAAAGGAGATTCTGGGTCAAGACGCCACAACTGTTGCCTGGGGAGGTTGAGTTTCCGTTGCTGGGAATTGTGCTCATCCCTAAATGCGAAACTGCAGGTGCTACTTGCGTATCTCCAGCTGGCCCTAACCACATCATGATGCCCCGTGTTCAGCGGTTCAACTGCTAGAACTGGTAGCTGGACAGCAGGGAAGCACCGGTCCTATGTGCAATGCCCAGCCGCCTCTAAGCTTCCTGTTGCCAACATATCTTCATGGTCGAAAGGTGGAAACGTGAAGGAACATCTCGTGCGAGCCCAGGGGTCCAAAGCTGCGGGTAACGAACGGCTGTTTGCATCACCAAATTTGCTAGTCTAGTTGGTGATTTCAACCCATATGACCCATATGAAAGATATTTGTCAACCAACCATTGGTTAATGATTAATTACCAAGGAAAACAAAAAATGTTTGAAAGCACCAGCCAGTAGTTGTTGGGATGGGTTCACTACTACCACTCTTTGATGTGGGGTATGCATGGTTGGTGGCTTGACCCCGATATGGGAAGCAATGACAAAACTGGGGTATACTGGACACATTCCCAAGCGATGAAGAAGACACCTGACAAGGAAACCAGCAACATAACAATCTCAAAACTCCCAAACAACAGAGATTTCCCTATCTTCGATCGCAAGTTGCGCCCTGTTTGGGGGACCATGCGAGCGCGCAAGCGCAGCAACCCTGCCGCGTCCAGCAGTGAGCCATGAGGAGCCGGTGCCTCAGCGCTCTCGGACTCTTTCCAAAAGGATTTGAACTTCGCCATCTCCAACTGCTGCGACAGCTTGATGACCTGGCAATGGATGAGATGGTGGTTTTAGACTCCCAGAAACTCCAGATCCGTGCTTGTATGTTTACCTAGATAACTGGTACATCTTGGAGGTAAATGGTGGAAGGTGTGCCATGAAGTATCTGGGGATCGTGGCAAGTCGCAGCCGAAGATAGGAGAATCGGGAAGCGGAAGTGGGATAGCCATGAGCTGCTGGTGAGCATCAGGGAAAAGAACGTTGGAGCTATAGCCATGCTATCCTTGGTCACCAGAAAAATTGCTGTGGAAACCTCAACATTCTTGTGGAAAGCTTAACCCTTCCCTTCCAGTTGCGAACAACTCATCGGCTCCCATCCATACGCCAGGGGTTCCCTGGCCATAGGTGATACATGCTTGCGGAAATTCCCAGCACAGCTGCTGGACCATGGTGCCAGCAACTCTGGGGGCAAGCTTAAGCAGCCCATGAAGTAACCATGAGACAAATATTGATATTTACAGCACTCAAAAATCGAAGGTTAATCCATCATAGCACATATAGCTGCTTGTCAATCAACCAATAGTTTGATTCTCAAAAGTTGTAGATGAATCAATCAAACAAATATAGCTAATGTGATATAGTCAAACACATGATTATGTACCTGACCTTAACTGTATAGATTAACTATGAATTCTTTCAGGTGGAAAAAGTCTTGAGCTCCAGACCGGCACACCTCGTGGCATATGACATAGCATCAGTATGTCTACGCGGGTACAACTGCATATGCCGGATACTGCATGTATGGCACATTGTCCTGAAACTGGGCCATGTTGTAGGTAAATTTTGATGTCATGCAAAGATTATCCGGGTGTTGGTTGTGAAGTCGTATTGCACTATCTCGCAACCGTATGGCAACACCGATCAACGAGGAACACCATTTGACAGGCGGCATAGCAACAAATCAACCTGTTCAACCAACAACGTCTTACCACAGCATCCGGCTTGCTCGAAAGGGTTTCTCCAAAAATGGTGTACCCTCATACTAGGTTGGTTTTCCTACCAACAATGGAAATAATCAGCTTGATTGGTAGGTACCACCATTAATTTACAAACCCATTTAGGTGTTTGTCAAATAGTGGTGTCCTGGCACAGCTAAACGGCTCAGCCTCGACACCGGTCTCACACGCGAGACGAATGTGTGACAGAGAGAGAGAGAGAGAGAGAGAGAGAGAGAGCTGTTTCTCAAAATAGGGGACCCTAATCTCAAAATAGAGCTATTTCATCCAATATTAATCATTTACAGTAACAAACCGCTTGAGAAACCACCAACTAATATATAGTTGTTTGACCAAAGTTATTGTTGGTTATTCATCCCTTGCTATCAACCTTATCAACCATCTTTTTTCATCAGGTAAACTCCATCCATTCGCAATTGCTCAGCAGTAAGCGTCCCCACGTTCTTCAGATCTCCGTGATACCTGGGCATGACGCTGCACCAGGGTTTACCATGAATAAGTGACTGGTTTGATGGTTGGTGAAATGTTGTCTGGCCGTCATGAGTGGTTAATTAGTTATTTTGTAGTGGTTATTAGTGATTCGTTGATGGTTGATTAGTGGTTCTTAGTGGTTTATTCGACTAATCAATGGTGTATTAGTGCTTAATTCGTAGTCCTTGGTGGTTTAAGTGATACTGGTTTCATTTCGATTTGCCATTACTGATGGTATAGTTGATCATGGTTTGATCAGCTGATTGATAGTGGTTCACGAGTGATCACAATGAATCATGGTGAACATCAGTATTTGCTGGGAATAATGATGGAGAGTTTGTAGTGAAGCCAATATTTGTCGAGTTTACAATGGGCCACAACAATCAACAATTTTCAACAATTTATAGTGAATTATGATGGAAATTGAGGTGCTATCCGGGTGATGTAAGAACAGCACCAATCAGAGGTGCTATTCAGCTGATAGATTTCACTGCCTGGTGGTTGGGGCTGGTGGGAAAACTGAATACTTGACAAATAAACAAAAGAACAAACCCATGGGATTTATTGGGATTTCATTGGGATTCAACATTGGTTGTGGGATAAGTAAAACAGGATGATACATGCAACATAACTGATAACTATTACTGATTAATTACTGTATATGAATGACTCAGTATGACACTCAAAATGACGATTGTCCTCATCCTCAGAAATTTATGAATGATGCTTGGCGTCTGCGAACATAGTTCTGCAGGTCCGGCCAGCTATCAGCAGAATGCTGATTGTTGATTGTGAATTAAGATTCGGTAAAACATGGCCAACAACAACCAGCTACGACTCGCGCATGCATCAAGTGGCTGATAGACTGAACATCAAAAGATACAGCAGCCAGCAGCCAGTTGCTTTTGGCAATGAACCATGATAGAGTTCTCATTCGGGAAAAAATGGAAGTACGAAGTCTTTCATTTGTACATGGCATGACGGGCGTTGATGGGCACTTGATGGGCATTTATGGGCTTTGATGGGCAGTTCATGGGCATTGATGGGCAATGACGGGCAGTTGAGCGAGCAAACCGTAAGAGGATAAAGGCATCCCGCCTCGTAATATAAGATGGCAACCCAAAGGCACAACTTAGAGGTCAATGATCTAGAAATGAGCATGTAGGATACCTCTTCGTCGGTGAGTACGGACTTGCAAGACCACTGACCCTTCCAAGGAAGCACGTGCAGGTACAGTATACCAGCTGGTTGAAGCTCGGCAACCCACGCATCATCCCAAGACTGCAAATCCGAATCTTCATGATTGTTTTTGGTCGACACTTCATGTATTACATCTTCCTACCCCATCACCAAAAACCAATGCATAAAGCACATTGAACCACCCTTTCACCAAGGTGCTTCTCTGGGATCTGGAACATGCACAGGGAGAAGTGCGTGGCTGGATAAGCCATCAGGGCCTGGCAGCTGGCGATGCACAGTGGCCCTGGCGGAGCAGCAGGTGGCATCCACGCCTTCAACAGGACGCCTTCAATGACGGGGAGCTGTGTCTTGTCAGGATGAAGGAGGTACAACCTGGGCGTGGGCATTGGATTTCTGGGGCATAGCCACAGGATATACTATGAAGCAGCCACGTGGGCACGTGGAATGTGGTACTCAGCTGGAAACAGATTGATTTTTGGTCGGTGAAGAAGACCCATCAAGTTGGGAGTTGATCATGGCTGCTTGTTTCGTCTTATAGCAAAGCAAGCACTGCTCGATATGATTCAGTCCTGAAATGTCGATGAGGTAGATGACTTGCCGATTCGTAGACGATTTAAGTATGGCCTATGGCTATGCCCCAGAAATCCCATGGCAGCTAAACCCACCATGGAACGCCGTACTTTGTGGGGTGGGACAGCATCTGGTTGGTGGAGGTGCGTATCCCTCAAAGATACCCGCCACTATCAATCACCATGTGATTCAGAAACCATCATCAATGGTCGCCAGTAGCAATCATCATTATAATCTAGTACTATCTCATGATTGACCGTCATTAACTACCTGTTGAATCATGATGTCTATCAAGTCATCATCATCATCATCATCATCATCATCATCATCATCATCATCATCATCATCATCAGCATCATCATCATCATCATCAGCATCATTACTTTAATCATGGTGATCTACCATTAACTAATGATCAACCAGCATCATCTTCTCGGAGCCCATCATGAGTTCATAGGTTGACCCATAGCCATTAATGCATCAACATGGCCACTGGAAACGGGCCAACCATCATTCACCCTGCTGAAAGCCACCAGCCACCACTGGGACACCCGAGCTTCAGCAGTGCCAGGTTGGCCTCTGGATCGAAGAAGTCTTGCTCCAACTGATCCTCGGATTCACGGGTCCAGGTGCTGCTCCCGACGACAACCAGGGGTCGCATACGACGAACATCAACGAACCATGAAGCATCGTTAAGGGTGGCTCGAATTCTTCACCATCATTAGTACAAGGTGGGCACCTAACCAGTTGTAACTCCGGTAACTACCAGGCAAATGGTAGATATAATTTGCTTGTTAAATGGCCGAAAATAGACCAAGTCAGAACTGGGGGACTGGGGGGCCCACCTTGTAAGGGTGGCCTGAATTCTCAACCATCATCAGTAATGACCACTGTAGTAATGATTTATGTATGTTTCATTTACCATTGCTAAGCATCATTACCAATATCATGATTGTTCATTGCATCAGGATTGCGGACCATTATTGACCATTATAAATCATCAACCATGCTAGTGGTGGCCCTTTGCTGGCCGGTATGTCTTGAATGTCAGTTACATGATTTGATCAACCAGGATGAACAATCAACGTGGCTAGGTGCTGGAGGGTTTAACAACCAATTGGTACATTTTAACAATAAGCAGTGTCTTTCAACAGTGTAAACATTTAAACACAAATGAAGCTTTAGTAATGGCTACGATTGCCCATCAACCAGCTAGTTCTTGGTGATGGGTGTATCAACAGCTCCTGGGCCACCAAAATTGCTGGCCAGTGTCCTCTAAGTGCTTCTCCAAGTCGGGAATGATGTCATGTTTGTATCGGCCACCGCCCCTGGCACGTGCTTCATCCCGGGCCAAACCAACCAACAGCATGGGCACCAGCAAGTGGCGATGTTTGGTGACATCAAACAACTGATGCTAGGGTCCATTCTACATTGCTGTTCATTCCAAGCCGAGATGAGAGATCCTTCGCCAGGAGAGTCGCTAGAACAAAATAGAACACCCCGATGCATCACATCGGTGGCTTGGGGTCCGTTGGTTGCGCCAACACTCCTTGGAGCTCAGCTTACTGAATGGCACAGCTGGCAGTCTTGAGGCGCGCTGATCTATGGCAGAGTTTCTAGCTGGGTGCAACCAACATGGTGGGTGGGGTATAGCAGTTCATGGGCACCACTTGGTATCAACAAACGCATGACTTTCCAGTGACGTTTTGGGGATGTAATCACTGGTTGGGTCTTTTGTTTGTCATGACAATCATTCTGAACACTCATCAAGGAGCCAAGCCTTTAACAATCATGAAAGACGAAGAATCCCTGATACTTGTCGACATTGACCGTCATGAGCCATTGTGAAACTTCAACATGAGCCATGTTGCCAAGCCATGTTTCATCATCAGCCATCAACCAACATTACAGTAGCCACCATTGACATCATTGACATTCATCAACATCAATAAGCATCATGAAGTATCATTCACCCGTCAGTAATTGTTATGAATCATAATAACTGTTAAATAACCATGAAACGCTATGAACATCAACCAACGATCATTCACAATAGACTCATGAACTAATCATCATTCAGTATCCTTCAGCATCATGAAGCATTCTTAAGATTCATCCAGCATCATTAAACATCATTGAGTATCGAACTAATTCAGAAAGCATCACGAACTGACACTAACCATTCTCAATAATCATGATTAACAACCAATGATCATTATGATTGGCACTTGGCATTCGACTATCATCAAGAGTTTATCTGCTTGGTCCGCTTGGTGGTTTCAGCCCCAATGAAACATATTAGTCAACCAACCATTTATTAATAATCACTAGGGAAAGACATGTCAATCAAACCACCAACCAGTACAGTAATTGCTAATGAAGAATCATAATGAATGCTTCAGATTCAGCAAACATCATTGGTTGACCAACATCACCCTCAACGGTGATCGCTGCCTCAACAGCTTCGCGATCTCTGGTCGACTCCTCGGATGGAGGATGACGCCAGGGGCCAGGGTATACCAGGATTGTTTTTTCATGGGAGGGATGT
This sequence comes from Symbiodinium kawagutii, assembly GCA_009767595.1. NCBI lineage: Eukaryota > Dinophyceae > Suessiales > Symbiodiniaceae > Symbiodinium > Symbiodinium kawagutii. Next base: position 536,581 of record VSDK01028396.1, on the reverse strand, counting down.
TTTTCTTTTTTTTCCGGAGTGCATGTTTTCTTGCATTATTATTCTTCTTTTTTCAAAAAAAAACTAGTGATGATTGGTCTGGGAATTCTTAGGTTGAACATGGGTAGCCAGGGAGTTCCAGCGGCGGTATTCCAAGATATGATTGCACCCAAGTCCGGCAAACGCGTCCCAGCTGCACAGATTGTCACCAACAAAAGTGTGCGAAAGTAGATCATACTGCGAATGGCATGAGGAGTTTTCGCTCACATGGCTGTTTCCTCAAGTGACACAAACCACCGGTGCTGAGAAAAGGTGATCAACTACCATAAAACAGCTACTGTACTCTATTCCACTTTTTTCCAAGTCGCCGGAGGGCAGTGCCCTGAAACTGCAAGCAGAAAGCAGCGACTGAACCATTGGTTGGTTGGCTATGAAGCATTGTGACGGACGGCCGGACCACCGGGCCATGTCAAATTTGCTGCCAAGTTGCATGGCTTGGACCTGACATAGCTGGAAATTGTAGGTATGTGAAACAGCTGGTGGATGACTGACCAAACATGGTGGGTTTATTGCCACGGATGGCAAAGGATGACTTAGGCGGACCACTATGACTTGAGAAACACTGGAAAGATGTACAATCCGCTGGTAAGCCATTCATAGAAAAGCTGAGAAGCCATCATTTCTAGGTGTACCAACTATTGTACACCAGTTAGGTTAGGCCAGTGATGTAAAACTTAAACATCTATGACAAATATCTGGGACTAACCATCACTTGTTATGTAGATAAACCTTTGTACAACCATAAAAGAAAGTACATCAGTTGACCATCTACGCTGCAAAATGGTGAAACCTATAAGTTTCAATATGTCTTAATGAATTGCTGGTACTAACCAGGACATTGTAAAATAATCAACCTGCTGAAGTGTAATTACAGAGCTTTACAACAAGATTGATGAGTCATTTAAAAAAAATGATGGCTTGTCATAGACGTTCGGATTTGCGTGTCTGCTTTGTACCTTTCTTGCGGGACTCATATCACGATGAAACTGTGAATAAATAGCAGCCCTCTTAGAATCCGAAAGCTTGGTGCATCGCCATGATACACCACCGCTGGTGGGGTATGCCCTTGGGTGTTTTGCGCCCCACATCCAGCGCATCATATTGTTCTGTTGCAGATCCGGGAGGGATTCACAGCAGTCTACTTTGGTGATGCCGTGATTTTCAGCAAGCGACCAACAACGGGAGACTCAGCAGTTCACAAGCTGGCAAATGGTGTAATACCCATCCTTTAGATGATCCATGATGGACCAACAGTGATGGTGACCAACTTTTTCAATGGCAAAATAGCAAGTGGTTTGTTTGCACCACCAAGGTGTCACCACACAACCCCTGGTGGCAACCACCCATGGATCACCCCTAAGCCAAGGCTTGACCAACCCCTGCTGTTTTGCAGTGCAACACTGGGGAACTGCTGGAAAATCTTCATCATTTCACATGTGAGTCGGGTCAAACATGATTTTTTTTGCAAATCCTTCTACACTGTTTGGTTTTTGTATAGCAGGCTACGACCCAGACATGGAAATTATAGCAGGCCAAGATCCAGAAATGGAAATGGGAAACATGCTTTGTAAAGCCATTCCAACCGTGGGTTCACATACCACCGGTGATCCCGGCGTTGTAAGCATTCGCAACGCTAATCGTGCATGTCTAACGACCGGTACCTAGGGAACGGATCAAGGTGAAAGCTCCTTATTGGGTTAGCAAACCACAGGGGTTGGCCCTGACAACCGTAGCCCCGGAGCCCAAGTGGAAATGCTTCAACTAGCAGTTTCTACCCAGATCAATCATTTGACTTCCTGGTTCAATCCGAGAGTCAGCAAACACTCGATGCTTTGGACCATTCGGTGTTTCTGAAAATAGGGGACCCCCTAAATCATCCAGTTTATTGACCATTTGAAAGAATAAACCATGAATTTGTGGGGTGTCCTATGGCTTGAGAAATCACCATTTTTGACATCCAGCAGCAACCACTGGTTGTTCTGCTGGTCGTTCTGACTCAACATCACTGATGGTAGATCAATGTGTTCATAAAGCACCATCAGTTCAACCATCCGGGGGTAAGTTAACAGCTGGTATCAAGAGCTTGCGTCTTACCATACATGGTGCTTGTGAACATGCATCTCCCACAACAAACACGTTCAAAACCACCACTTCCGGCTGCAGCTCCCACCGACGCCTCGCACCGTCGGACGCGCCGCGGTGCCAAAACTGGGACCGTGGTTTCTCTGCAAAACGGCAGCGGTGCCGGCGATGTTCGGCAGCGGCACATGGTGGAGGTGGGCCTCCTCCTGTGGAAACAGCATGAAACACACCGCCATGACAAACAACCCTAGTTGCTGCTTGAACTACCCCTATGGAAACAAGATAGCCAATCAACCCATTGGTGGTAATTACTAGGGAAAATAAAAGATGTTTGAAACCACCAATGATGAAGAATCAACAAGTGACGAATAATGGAAATCATCAAGGAAACCAACCACACATTTGAAATCAAATGAAAGCACCCAAATTATTGGGGAAATCAAAACTATGTACCCTCCACAACCAAGGTTGATGTGAAGAGTGTTTAGTAGTCCAAGTGTTGGCCAAGGACCAGCGATGATGTGTTCACATTATCCCAGCAATCAAAAAACCTTGAATACGATATTTTTTTCTATACTTTTATGTTGCACACTGATTTATATAGATGTTTTTAGTATATTTAGTCCGTTGAAATTTTGATGTTTGTCACTCAGGCACAATGATGCTTTGACATTTGCATGCATTTGTTTTGAAGGTTGATTTCGGTGCGTCGACAGACTATAGATGTCTACATATGTTGATTAATGAAGCTCTAGCTATTCATAATCCAGCTGATGGTCCAACACCAACTTTTGAGTTGGTCCTGGTTGTTCATGCAGATCTACCAGTAATCGTGAATCCAGCAATTTTCGCCAGTACTGAGGTCGACTGATCCGTAGCTGATTCAGTGCTACCGGCAATGTGGTAATGAGTAAATGTTTTGAATGGTGGTTTATCAAGAACAATCTACCATATAGCCATCATATAAACATCCTTCAGCCAGCTTTTTACGGTTGTTGTAGCTATTGAGCCACAAAGCACAAAGGTGAAACTGGTTGCTTTGTCGGAATCCTCAGTGTATTTTAGTTGTTGGTCCAATCCTCATATGAGCGGGTTCCGATGCTTAGCATTCACTGGTTGAATGGTAGATAGTCCCACAGCTGATTACAACAACCTCCATTAATTCAACTAATAAGGACCCCTAGTAACAAGGGCCTGTGACTGGCCAGGAACGGTTCCTAAATTGAGGACATTTGGCAGTGGGTCAAAACCCTTAGTACCCCTGGTTCCCCATCATTTACCATTGTTTTCCCTATAGTTGGCTGGGTAATAACCACCATTATTGGTTGATTGATATTGACCCATAGCCATTTGCAACCACCAGTTCCATTCTTCGCACCGGCTCGCTGTGTTGAAGGCCAGGAGGTGGCAGCTCAGCTGCCACCACTTCTGGGCCCCCGGGACCGGTCGCCGTTCGTGATCTTCAAGACAAAATATCCTGAGAGCGGAGTGCTGCGCGGCGGCCATGTGGCGAGCTGGGTCAATATTGATCAACCAACTAACAATGGTTAATGATAGGGGAAACTAACAAACTATAGCGAAAACAATGGTTAATATAGGGAAAATAACTAACTTTCAAAAATGGTGGTTAATAACTAACAAACTATAGGGAAAACGAGCTGGTTAATGATAGGGGAACCAGGGGTACGGGGTGAACTGACCCACAGCCATGTCTTTTTCGTCGCGTTGCGCTTCTGCGGCTGTCTTGATGATCCATCACTTACAGTGAGAGGGATGACCATATGCACATGTGTATATTTAGACAAAGATAGAAGAAAAAAGTTCTAATAACAAACAATAACAATGTGATAATATGATTTTGCGCGTGGAGGTTTTACTTTCGCGGGGCTCACCCAGATTAACTTTTGTATCAACACAATCATAGGACTTTTGAACGCTGCTCATATGATTGTGGTGTCTAACCACCGTGCTGACATCACCGAACCAATATGCAACATCAAAAGCAATACTAGTTGGCTGGAAGTTCGCCATGCACAACATAATCTCACTACCGAGTTGATTTGGATCACTCCAATCGACGGGACCAAAGCAAGGAGCATCTTCCCTGGTTACATACAGGTACCTGGTTGCCGGTAGGTATCCATGCTGCGGATCCCATTTCAAGCACCACAACGTGTCACACCTGCGCGGTCCAAGAGTCTACTGGAGTCGATGACTCGTTCCACCTGGCTGGCATGTTGCCGACAAAACTGGAGTATCTAGGAGTAATTATTGATCGTTGAAAAAAATGCACGATATGTGAAGGCTTAAACGTTGAGCATTGGGATAGTCAAATGACACTACCATTTAAGTGAGCAACCCCATGTTGTGTAACTCTGTTGAATGATCCTCTATCGAGGGATCAGTTTCCAGTCGACATCTTGGATCATCACAAGTGCCAAGAAACCAGGTGCAACGTATATAAACTGTAATTATTGGCCAATAGTATTGGTTGGTTGATGATGATGATGATGATGATGAAGAAGATGATGATGATATTTTCTAGCAAGCGCAGCTCTAGGATAGCTGGGATAGCTGGAATACCCCTCAGGGTCAGGTCGGAAAGCTGCCAGTTGGTGGCCAAAAGGTGAAGTTGAGAATTTGGAAAACCGCCTGGACAGTGATTCTCTCTATGTTCTCTCTTTTTCAATCGGTAAACCAGCTGATTGTAGGCACACAAATCAAGAGGTCTAAAGTGACGGCGAACCAGCCAGCCAAATTTTCCATTACCTTGTGCCTTCGAAAAGCTGCACTGGAATTGGTCATATGAAATGAAAGGCGGGTCCAAAAGTTTGTCTTTCTGTTGAAGAGCCAGCTATCAGCAGCTCATATGGTTCGATAGATTTTGATAGTTACAGTAACAGTGTTAACAGTATGGTTGACCATGGTTGTAGTCACAATTGATGTGAGAATAATGCGTGCCTTGGAGCGTTTAGGAACTCTCAAATGATCATGATCACACAAGCTTCGGCAGAACATGACGCATGTTCAGTGTGTATGTCCACCAATATCCATGTCTGCCTGGTGGTTCTGAACCCCTGAAAATTATGCTCGTTAATCAACCATGTGTTGATAATGTGGAATGTAAAAAAGGTGAATCAAACCGCCAACAAGTAGTTAGTTAATCATTATTGATGCTTATTATCCCCTATTCTTTACCACAAGTCAATCCCCGATTCTTAACCCCTATACAACCACCAACTAGACCCATAAAACCACCAATCCCAGTATAACCCATGGTAGATACAAACCACCTTTGCAAACATGCCGCCAGCCGACATAACTGGCGTAGTCTCCACCAGGTATGGCGCATTGGGCGAACAGGTTCCTCAGATGGGCCGATGAATCAATTGGTTCTAGCCTAAGTGGCTAATTGTGATGTGTAAAAATGATGGTTGATAGTGATGGTTCCGAATGATTGTTGATAATGATGGTTGATAATGATGGCCAATAATGATGTTTGATGATGATGCATACACATGATAGTTGACAATTGATGCTGGGTGATAACGATGCTTGATAGTGATGGTCAATAATGACAGGTGATCATGATGATTAATAATGATGTTTATACAATAATGATTGTCAATACCAAAGCCGAAACATCTCAAAATGTGGATTTGGGTGTCGTGACACATTCGCACTCCGGCGATGTAAATCATGCATAATCAAACCTTGAATTATTGTCTTCAAACAGGAATGACAGGCATGATAATCATGGGTGTTTCTCAAGTCATAGGGGTACCCCTAAATCATCCTTTATTGATCATGGTAATAAACCAACCATGTTTGGGGTACCCCCATTTGGCAAAAACACCATATACAAAACACGTGATAAACAAGCACTGTTGGCGTAGCCCTGTCAACAAACTGCATGTGGACGCGATGCCGCAACAAAACGCTGCTTGGGTACAAACAAATGAAAATACACTGCAAATGCCGAACAAATGTGTGGAATGGTTGTAGGATGCGCCTTGCAGGCGTCTTCAAACAATAGCGAGCAGCAGCTAGTCGTTCCATTTTGAACCGATGTGTGTGTCTCCTGTCCCCCCACTCTATAATTTACAATGCTTTCCATCAACCATCATTCATCACTCTAAAACCATTATTGACCATGTCTTAAGCATGATGAATATCTGTGAAACATGAACACCTTCGGCAGGCTTTGATGGTGCCAACCTAGTTTTCCCACGACATGGCTTACCAAATAGTGAGTCTGACTGGTCTCCTCGGAACTGGAACACTCAAGAATCACAAGATGTACATTTGATGGCTGAATTAATGGTTGATATTGCTTTATTCATTGTCGACAACGGTCAATTCCTTGCCGACATTCATGTTGACTCCCCGAGCAGTCAGCACCTAACATCTCTAGGGTCCTAACCTTGTTGATACGATCGGTTCCCTGTTTCATTCCCCTAAAACCACTGTTGCCATAATGGCTTGAATCCTCGCTTGATGGCTGGTCCCAGCAGGTCCTCCCCAGGGATCCCCCAATGGCGGCTGGCCATGCGCTGTGCGCGCGCTGTGCGACCGCACCCGCTTCCACCCTCCAGGAGCTTGATGGAGAGGTCTTTGCCCTTCCCAGCGATCCTAGTGGCTGCGTGACTTAAGGTCGCCAAGAACTGCGAACCACGATGCTTCGAGGATTAAACCATCATGGTGTTTACCATGAACCATCGAATACCATTCTTATTTGAAAAAAATCATACGTGAATCGCTCTGAACCACAATCTATAACCGTAATGTAATCACCACATGTATCAAATTTACTGTATACCACTCTGAATTTGGTCATTAAAATTATAGTTATAGAATTACTGTGTAGTAATTTTGCATGTTTTTTACTGTATAATTCTTAACCAATCTGAACCATCACATCACTCCTGATCCATTCAGCTGCGCAGCGCAGCAGTGCTCCTGAGTCGCCCTCGCCAAATGCACTTCCTGGGCGAGCCCAAAAGGCCCGACACAACTACCGCTGATCGTTGATTAATGGTGGGTGAATCCTGGAAAACTATCTTTAGCATTGGTCGATTGAACCATGACTACCATCGTAGGTGGTTCATACTTATGAATTTGAGTCTATATAGTTTGTCAAATAATGGAAATTGGCTTTATTTTTGTTCAATCCTAATACAATGTTCCAAACAGTTGGGACATACAAAGAATGAAGACTGTAGTGGTTACTTCGCAGGCATTCCCACCAGTGGTTTCAAATGGAAAATCATGGCAACAGCTTGTAGCAAGGGTAGCCACCACAATGATGCACCCACCAGGTTGCCATCGCCGAAGCCGCGGCTTAGCCACTCAGTTGCTGACATAGCTTGAACTACGAGGTGGGCCCCGTTCACCAGCTTTAGTCGTTGGGTTACAAGTAGGGTAACTACCAGTTATGGTAGATATAACTACAGTGAAATTGCCTTATAAACCAACTTATAACTGGGGGGGCCACCTTGTGCTGCTACTACTACTACTACTACTACTACTACTACTACTACTACTACTACTACTCCCGCTCCTTGATAGCCCGTTCAACTGGAAAGCCACAACATGCGTTCGTCATCATGGATTCGCATGATCAACACGTCTGAAATGGTCTGAAGCCAGCACTAATGAACCATATCAACAGTATGAACCAACCAGCCTACCATCATGTAGTCATGTAACCTTCATATCCATTATTCACCCTCATTGTTTGGGGCCTTGCTATGAGCCGCGTCTCTGTAACCATGCTTGATGAACTAAACCTATTAGCTGTTCTCAAACAATTTGATTTTTTACATCTCCAGAAACCAAAAAAACAGATTCACCAACTCTTAACGAAAAAGATTCACCAACTCTTAAGAACGCTATTCACCCAGCGATTCCAAACCTGTCATTTCTGTCTCGACATCACCCGCCATTTCCGTCGAGTTGCTTCCAATCATCCGCCTTGTGTCCTGTGGAAGACGAGGCTGGAGGTATCTGATAGACCTCGTGACGCGACCCCACGTTGCGAGCCCGCGCCATGGCGGTGAGCTGCGCGCTGGCGCGCAGTCTGGGGAGTAATGTTCATCATGGTGAATTGGCTATGGGTCAATAGGGGTACCCCCAACCAACCAACCAACGGTTAACTAGCTGGTTAATGGTTAACAATAGGGGATAATAAGCAATAGTAAGGGAGATAATTTTGAGTCGCATCAGTCGCATCAATCTATGTTGACGCCGACGATGATGATTTGTAGACAGATTGTAGGATTCAACAAACAGAACATGAGCATAAAATCATCATAGATCTATAGTTGATCATCGGGGATGATAGCCAACGTTAGTTGATATGATGGTTTCTCAAAATTGGGGTAATGATCCGTTTATAGTCATTTACTGTATATGAATTAACCCCACCAACATAAACCGACATAAACCAACCATTTTTGGGGTTCCGTTTGGCTCGAGCAACCACAATACCAGTTATCTGATACACTAGTGTTGTTGCATGTGGCCGGGGATCATGTGGTTTAGACTGGAATCGTTCAGAATCCGACGTTGGTGGTGGGTAGTTTATCCCATTTGGGTGATGCATATGCACATCATTTGTTGACTAGTTTCCATACCAAGCAGGGGACAGTCAGAGACTTCTGTCGTGGGCGGTGACCTCCGCATGAACATCATCGCCGCTTTCTAGCGCTTAGTTCATGTTGCTTCTTGGGTGTGTCTCACCTTATTTTGTTGTTTGCCGGGCAACCATCGCTCCTCATGTCTGTGCTGTAGGTTTTCTGTGCTGTATGCCCCAACAGGGGTACCCGCAAAACCCATGGTTTCCCGGCAAAAAGATGATTTTTTGGCGGGGCCCATTGGTTACCCGTCATGGCTTGGCACATCCCAACGATCCTTGGTCAAAGTGACAACTGCTGGTGGGCCCAACAGCTTGAGTTGTGTACTTCAACCTGGATCATCTCTTACCTGGGACTTCTAAGTTGACTGCTGGGTGTGGTTTTCGATGTCTCATTCCATGTCCGGCTGGACATTAACGGCTTAGCCCCGGGCAGGTGGTTCGTGATGGTGGCTCGAAAGCACTCTCAGTGACTCTTGTAACATATGGAAACTATATGTGAACTATATGTTGTTTCTTACTATATAGTAGCTTCAAATTAGTATAGCTCTCGGCTTTAAAGTTATGTTATCTTGTAACAGGTGGAAACAACAAACCCGAGCTGCAAGGAACCGCTTGACTTGCTTTCCACAAACTGCCTGACCAATGGTTTCGTAATTCTTACAACAGCAGCACATGTAAAAATGGTCAATGCTCAAAGACTCAAAAAGCAAGATGCATAAATAATTACAAACTTTTGCTATGGTGAAAAATTGTTTAGTACCAGGATGGCCCATGGTTGTTGATTCTCCTCCCTGGTTTCTTCCGGCTTGTCGCGGGAAATCCGCTGAAACCATCGCGACAAAAGGACAAGTACCCACATGTTCACCCTATCGAAGGCACCTCGAAATGATGGACCACTGTCTCCCCAACTTCCCCCATGTGGTCTGAAAACGTGAGCTGAGTCTCTCACAAGCACCTCGCGCTTATTCAAAAGGGTGTACTCCAGGTCATCGTCTCAGGTGCATGACTGTCTTGCACCAAGTTTCCGCCCATCACAATCTACTGCTCATCAGAAAAGGTTGGCCCCCAAGCATTTAGAGCTGTTGATTGGTTACCCCATGATGCTTTCATTGCAACCAGCATCGACCCCCGCTGGTATGTTCAACAGGTTGTGCATCTGGATCTCATGTTTCAAGAAATGGGTGATAGGCATATAGCGGCCAGTTCGACAGCAGCGGCTCTTGCTAGTGTAGAATATGAACATCCATGTTGTGGTACTTCTACCAATGATAGACAACCGATGATCCGGCATACAGGGCCGGGTTGCTCACCTCTTAGTACTGGCTGATTAAGCACTTGCAAAAGAACTCATACAAAATAGACTATAAATCAGCTTGATTGGTTGATTATCAATGAGTAGTGGATGGTTACCATTCATTAGTGCATAGGAAAACACTATTGATCACGGCTAGTGATCAATTCATTCACCCATGTGGGTGTTTCTCAAAATAGGGGTACCCCTAAATCATCCATTTTTCATCATTTTTAATAATAAACCAACCATTTTTTGGGGTCCCATATTTTGAGAAACTACCATATGAGGAGTATGAGCTTGCACCGGTCTCACCGCTTCGACATCGTGGCCTTGATCAAACCAGGTGGCTGTTCTCCACACTCCACACTCCCCCGGTGCTGATGATAGGCACCCGCTGATGATCCCACAACGAAAGGGGTCTCCGAACTGTTGGCATACTCACCAAATCAAAGTTTCCGTAATGATATGTAACCCCTTGTTGATAATCAATGATTATTAATAGTACGATAACTAGCTATATTTCCAACTGGTGTTTTCCGAAGTCAACTTGGGATACCCCGTTTTATCATCTAGTGTATTCATCAAAAATGGGACCAACCGCTTCGGGGGGTCCCTATAACTTGAGAAACCCCCATATATGGGATTGAACCCACTCCGAGTACCAACAAACAGAGTTCAGGAACGTTCAAATCGCAAAGAGGAGTAAAGCTAGCGATTGGTTGCTAGGTACATCTCTTCAATGACTGCAAGCTATACCAATCAGGATGAAAACCATAAACATCCTAGATCTATCCTCTCCTGCTATCGTCATACTGAATCCTGTTGTCATGTTATTTTGCGGTAGTGTTGCAGTTAGTTTGGCAAATACGAATTGTGAACAGATGTTTGGTATACAAAGATAATTATTTGTTTGATACTGCATACTTAAATCGTGGGTGGTATATCGAAAGCTGCATCTCCAATAAAACCGTCATAACAAATTACAACCATCTGTTTCGGCATAATCTTTGGTGATTATCCCCTACTCTCTGGCAAACTCACCAGGCAAAAAGTCCATCATAAAAACAGCAAACCAACAAGCTTCAGTGCTTACAGAGTCCAAATCCTGCAACTAGCTTTGCCCTCAACCCAAAAAACGAAGTCCAAAAACTTGGTTTACCTATGAAAAATATGAAAAAATGATGGTTTTACGTGAAAGAATGATGTTTTTGATCTTCCAGGTCCTGGACTACCAGGGTGGGTAGTCCCGTACTTGAGACCCAGCAGCTGGATAAATCACAACGGGTACTGGGCTGCTGACCATCCATCGTAACACAGAGAGGCAGTCCTGGCGTGAAACCCTGGGGCGGCCGGCCGTGACCAGTTGAAGTAAGTGCTTCCACTGGCGAGTGACCATGCAACAATAATGGCTTGTCCCATCATTCCCTGAACCTATGCAGCCTAGCAGCCTAGCAGCCTAGCGCATGCTTGGGCGTGTTGTGGATGGATTTTTGATAGTGCTTCGACTGGCTTGGGCTTGTTGGATCTGAGACTTGGATATTAAAAAACGAACGCCAATAGAAGCAATAAGGTGGATATGGGTGGATCGCAACTTGCTAATGGGATGAAATTCTAGTGTACAAGGAAAACAAGTTACCCAACCAGGGCGACAGCATGACTAAGAACAATGGGCCAACATGGCCCATCAACAACAACAGCTTGTCCCATCATTCCCTGAACCTATCTACTAGCAGCCAACCTCCTCACGGAACGGACCCCATGTTTTTCCCCCAAACGACCCCGAACGGACCTTCGCAACGCAACGGCGGGCCAGAAGCTTGAGCCAAATGGACGGAATGCCAGCGGGCCTGGAAACAATTAATCATGGCTCACCATATCTGGTTGGTGGTTTGAATCCCTATGACAAATATGCTTGGCAACCAACCATTTGTGAATCATTACTAGGGAAAATAAAACATGTTTGAAACCACCAACCAAATATAAACTGCTGTCAGGTGTCCAATTCTCTGTCATTTTGCTTCTCCTGCGAGAGTGTGTTTGTGTGTGCTTTTCCTTTTGAGTGCGGTACTTGTCACAAAGGATCAACTTTGACCACTCAAAAGATAGTACTGTACCCCCAGTATAATGTGAAAGCGGACTCCAGAAGACTAGATTGTGAGCTGCAGTTTGGGGATGGCAACAGCCATGAAGGAGCATGAGCACCAGCACAAGTAAACCAAGTTTCCTCGGGCTGGGATTGCTATTGTGAAAGCCGGCTGCGTCACCCCTAGCAGAAAAACTTACTGTGCATGTCGCATGTCAGCTGATGTGCTCAGCACTGGTTTCTTTCCGAAGAATCATAACGATACTAGTTGCAGTTGGTGACACCCGTCACTTGTCCAGGGCAAATTGACTCACGGTTGGATATACAAATGCGGCTCTCGCTGGAACACGGTCATGGTAAATCACGTTATGAGTTACAGGGTAAACTCCTACAGCCATGGTCCAGTGCCTGTCAAGGGAGACTCTGTGGGGAGGGGAGTTCTCAGCCGCAGTATCTCACCACCAGTCCCCACTTGGAACTGTGAGGTCTCCCAGTCAAGTTGTTGGCGGCTCATCGGCTGAGTAACTATACACAAACCCAAGCTTTATATGGCGATGGGTCAATATTAATTAACCAAATAGTGGGGGATTTCCAACAACAATTATAGGGAAAACAGTGGTTAATAGAAGGGGAACCAGGGGTACGGGGTTTTGACCCACAGCCATATAAACTTTGACATTGACTGTCAGGGGATGGTATCCGCTTGCTTTATGAAAAACAACTATGTAACAAACAACAAATAGATACGTAACGATGTGAGAAAAAACATGCAACAAAAATATGTAAAACAAACCGAAAGCTTTCTGATGCTAAGCTCCTACCAACCCCTCGCGCCCCTGAGCCGATGATCCCCTCCCTCTGGTGAACCCTCTGCGCCTGCCCAGCGCAAGGCCCAGCAGCAAAGGCTCAGGATCAAAAGAAGCACCGCAGAACCGGTGAACTGGGCCGGTTCCGGACGGGGGCTGTCGCTTCATGAGGCTGACATTCTTGGGCTTAATAGTGGTCAACAATGATCATTGTCTTATATGGTGATTTCTTAAATAGGGGAACCCAAAGTTATGGTTTGTTTATTACCTATATAGATGATTAATAATGGATGATTTGGGGGTCCCCTATTTTCAGAAACACCCATTTTGTCTGCTTAGGGTTAAATATGATGATGTCTAGTCAATACTTGTCAGATTGATGCTTGATGATGATCATTCTCTGCTTCATGGATATCTACCTCAAACATCCTAATCGACCATCGCAAATGTTAGGGAAAATAAAGCATGATTGATACTACCAACAACAGAAGAATGGTCCTGCTAGAATTGAAGTGATGATGGTTTGATGATGGTCACGGCATGATTACGGTTGAGTAATTGGGTTGAATTAATGACTTCGTGAGAGTTGCTGATGACGGATGATCGTTGGTTGTGCGAAGTAATAGTGACTTATGACTTATGATGGTATAGAACATAGAGGCTTTATGGTGATGGTGAATGGTGAATGGTGAATGGTGATGGTTTTACGACAATAAATTAAATAGTCGTCAGTGACACGGTGGTAGACTATGGTGAATAAAAATTGATTATGATGATTCAGGATGGTAGATGATACACTATCTATCCGTCATTGTTAACCAACTAAAATCATCAACTAGCTCTTATTATGCTTACTATTCATCAAATACCTGCTACTATCAACTATCTAATGATGATAATAGTAGCAAATGACAAGCAACAAAAATCGGGGTATTGAAGTTAGAACGATCCTGATCAAAGCACCCCCTGTGAACAAGCTGACTAACCATTGTTGCAGTTGGGAAACTCCTATCATCAGCTGCTAGAAAACATTAGAGTAGGTGATTTACTGATTTACTATCACTTGCCAGTTTATGAACCATTATTCATAATCAAACATAATCAAACATCAGCAGCCATCACGAGCCATTATCAACCAAATCGATAACCACTTAAAGGGTTTGCCATCAACCACTAGAGCACTAGGGTTCACAATCCACAGAGCCATCTACGGCTCGGTAGGCGAAAAACATGGTTCTTGCAACGCAACGTGATGGTGCCCCTGTCAGTTCCGAATTCATCGCTGACCCAGCGGGAAACATTCGAGTCTCCACTTCTGGATCTTACAAACTGATTAACACCATAAGTAAGCATAAATCATGTCAAGTTCCTGATTGAACCCGACTTTCTCATCTGTAGCAGGATAACATAATCTTCTAGATGTGTTTCGAGCCACACTAGTTCTGGTCACAGCCATCTCTGCAATAAGAACAGCGGAATATCCCAAAACACCCTGTTGCCAGTTGTCTCACAGCTTCACACATGCGAGTATGAATCACAACGACAAAATGCTGCATTCGCTATGGGCACCCCCATGATGGGGACTCAAATCATATTCCGTTCCTGGCGTTCGGCCAGGCATTGTTTCTCATGAGGCAGATCCTGTATACAAAATCGTAGTTAATGGGGCGTAGCATCAGGCTAGATCAGCCCCATTTTCATCGGCTTCACGCTGGAAACCTCATGAAACGGTCAGGCTACAGATCAGCCCCAATGTCACGATCCCACGCTAGAAACATGAACTGCTTGGTGTTTGAACCACCCCTGTGAAAAAATGCTCGTCAACCAGCCAGTCATTTAGTAATACTAAGGACTAAGGAGCACAAAAATGTTTGAAACCACCAACCAGTGAACCTTCAACAACAGAATCTTGTGACAGTGGGTCAGTTCGCCCTGTACCCCTGGTTCCCCTATCATGAACCATTTTTTTCCCTATAAAATTGTTGGTGATTATCCCCCATGAAAGGCTGGTTGGTTAACTGCTTGACCCATAGCCTTGTTGCAACTGACAAGTGAAATCCAGATGGCTACCCCGAGGCTTTCCAGGTGGCAGCCCCCAACCTGGGAGACCGCAGTCGTTGGCAATGCACCGCCAAGCTGCACTGCCTGACAGCGAGGAACCCTTCCCTTTCAGTGACCTTTAAAGAAAACCATTCCTATGCCAGGGGTTCCCAGGTTACCTACTGTAGCTGGAACGGTAGAGGTTCATTATGATTCATTGAGCGATGTAGTTCTTCATTTTGTCTGATGATCCATGATCAAAGGAGAAATGCTGGTCTGATAGAAAGACGAAACCATTGAACAAGCAATTGTTGTGCAAACCACCCTAAAACATTCATTCACCATCTATTAACGACTAATTCGCAAATGCCCCATGTACAATGCATTTCCCCACACACAACGTGGCTATTCTATGGGTGGATGACATCCATGGACCATTTCAACTTGAGGTACTGCCTATTCCCACAGGACACAACCGTTGTCCCCTGATGCCTGATGGCTTGCAGGGAAACTTCAGCTTCTGAATGCATGGCACAACCCATCTTTGAACCTCCCGGAAACGACCGGTTCCGATGGATATATAATGATCAAAATATGTAGGATTTCCCAGGGCCTGGTCAATTGGCTACAGGGAATTAACCAACAATAACCCAGCAACCAGCAATATGACCATTCACTGATGGTCAAATACCAACAATGGCTGGTTATTTGACAACCACTCAAAACATCCGAACAACTAGTCAGTGGTTCAACACGGGCCCCTACTTGGAGCACTCAACAGAGTCTGGGGTTAGATTCTTCAAGGGTGTGCAGTACCTCCAGCTGATTCCAACCACGCACGATACTGCAGTAGCTGTGATTGCCACCTCAACTGTCAGAAGGGAAAAGAACAGGAAGAGTCCCGTCCCTGGGCCGCACTTGCCGGTTCGGTCTCCGCTTGCTGGAAGTTATCTCTTCGTTAACAAGGATGACCGACCCATGGATTCGAACCAGCATTTGTGAACGAGCCTATAGACCATGACCCACCAATGGTGTTGGCTGCTCCCACCAAGGGTGTTGGCTGCCCAATTGGGTACTTTATTTCAAGAAACACCGACACCAAGACTTCAAAATGCTACCATGACCGCTTCACTCACCGATAGATATCCCTCCGTCGGGCCAGTGAAAGCCCAATGCAGGCCCTTGCCAAGTGTTTACCGCCGAACCGGTTCGTGATGTGGGTTCAAACAGTCAACAAAAACAGCCTTTTAGAGAAACCAACTGCCGGACAGTTTGTTCGGGGATATGGATGCTTTGATGGCACAGTCAGTTGAAAATTATCATCATCAACTGGTACAGCTGATTGACAACAGGAGATCATCACAAGTGACTCTACTCATTATTTGGCAGCTTCCCAAGATTGGTCCCCTGGCACCTCCATGCTAGGGACGCCACTGACTTTTGGCAGGCTATATCTGAACCCGCTCATGATCAACTATTTTTGGGGTCTCCTCGGGTAGCGATCCACTATGCAAGTGGCGGTTTCAACCCATGAAGATCAGTCAATCAAGCATCCCATCCCCAAGTCTCGGGGAACATAAAACGTCTTTATGAACTAGAAGTTACCTACAGGTAACCAGGGAACACCAAGCAGGGACCGTTACCCATCATACGCAACCGGAAGGGTAGGGTAGGGAATGGATGATAGCCAGCAGTGGCGATGACCCAAGTGGCACAGCATAGACCATTGCGAAGGCACGGCCTCACCGGCCAGTCGAATCAGGCACTGCTTTTCACGGCTTATAGTGACTACAAGTGGTGGTTTCTCAAAATAAGGGACCCCAAAATGGCTGGGTTTACTACCAATAAATGATTAACATGGGATGATTTGGGGGTACCCCTATTTTGAGAAACACCCAAGCAGGCAGCCAAGTACCACTTCAATGAAGCGCAGGTGATTTTGACGAGTGCAAGCTTTGGTTTTTTCGAAGCCCCTACTTGATGGTTCATCCGCGGAATTGTACCCAGGTGAAAAAACAAGGTTGCGGTAGAATCCTAGTTACACATAAACTAATCATCCGGCTGCTCTCCTGTTACCACGATCAAACACTATCCACCAAACAAGGTGGTGATCCATCAGATATCTCATCTGCACCAGGCCTATTTTAGTCTTGGGATGACTAAGCTGGGTTGGACAAGCAAGAGAGACCACACCCAACAATCAATGAATTATGGGTAAATGGAGGATCCTACATTCATACCCTCTTATATTGGATGGTGAATCACATATTATTTATAGTAGCACTGTGGGTGGTTCATTCTGGGCTGGATCTACCATGAGATTGGTTGCTATTGGATCATGATTGTTTCATGTTCAATCATAGAAGCAAAAATAGCAGCAATAGATCCTTATAGGACAGGTGTGTACCATGATTATATTCCCGTTGAATTCTGCAGTTTATAGGTCAATCATGGCGATCATCAAATCATTTCCAACAGAACCCCCGATATCCTGCGGATCCACCAGAAGTGGAAACGGCCATGCTTCAAAGACCCAGGGAGGATGTACCGAAAGGGCCCCCAAAGGGCTTCCCTGTAGCAGTAAGAGTAAAGTTCTCGTGGCATGACTTTTGGGACCGCCAAAAATATAGCATGACACTGTACAAGGGGGGCCCCCAGCAATTAGATTCGTTGGCTTATAAGCCCCTACAACTGGTAGAAGTTACCCCAGCTAAGTGAAAGTTACGAACCAACAGCTCTAAATGGTTGAGGGCCCACCTTGTATCTTGAAGGACTGTTCTTTTTGAGACATTGGCGATTCTCGCCTTGAAACTGTCAACCAATCCGATGACCTCATTCCATGCTGGGTCCATCCCTGCTGTGTCCATGTCATCCACCCACCGCACTTCATGGCTCGGTCGGGTCAGGCCCCACACCTCTAAGAGCATGGGAAGTTCCTCCACCTTGTTCCTCAGCTGGGGCGAGTGCAAGTCTGGACACGTGGGGGAATCCCAACCAAGGGGTGTTATAAACTACTGTAGTGTTAATAGGTGTTATAAGCTACTGCTTTTGGGGGATACCCCCTATTCTTCAACCAGGGGTGTGTTAATCCTGGGTTAACATTAAGTAATGATTAACAATAGCCGCCAAACCATCCAAGAAAAACGAAAACCTGGTTTGGTGATGGGGAAAGCTTTTGGTTTACTCCATTTCTTTTCGTGAAACGCCGCACTACAAGCTCACCAGAAGTTCTGTTGTCTATAAACCTTCCATTAGGACATAAACGGCAACAAACACATAGACACAAATGGTTCGGTGGCTTTGTCCATAAATAGTGTACCTACTTACCATCCAACAATAGCTGTTATTAATAGGGAAACCACCAATGACTTGAAGGTACATTTTTGGGCAAACCCAGGCGACATCGAGACGAGGCATTCCGCAAACACGGCCCTGAAGCACGGAGGTGCTGCCACAGGAAATTTGCACGTAGAAAACATGGGTCCTCAGGGAGTGGATTCTCACCACTCACCTTCTGTGCTGGCAGGTGTGTCAGCACAGCTTGTTGAGTTTGTGGGCATGTTCCTCCACAAAATTCATATGAAGCTGTTGCACAAACAAGATCATCAGCAGTTTTGCTTTGAATTCTCGCAGGGATGATGCAATAGTTTCACAGCGCGCAGCCCTGTGACCGCCATCAAAGTCAAACTCAGTTTTTTAACCTCGAAAAAACAAAATTTAACACCAACTCACCATGAACAATGCCACAACTGGCTATATCTATACCAAAACTGGTAGTTACCCTCCACTGTCGCCATCCCCGACAACCACCATCACCCCGACTGAGCGTTCCGGACTCTATCTTGCCAGCTGCCTTGTACCTAGCGCTTGGATGTGATTCCTGGGAACCATGGGATACCATGGGATACCATGGGATCCCATGGGTACCCTAGCCTACTAGTACTTGGTCAATGAAGATCAATCCAATCAGCTACCAATTGTGTAGAATCAAAAAATGGAACAATGGTAGAATCAAACAATGAAGATGGTCAAGATCAGCTAGAATGAAACAATGAGTGATGAATCAACAATGGAACAATTGGTGGTTTCTCAAAATCGGTGACTCCCCAGTTCTCATTATCTATGAATCAACCATTTCTTGGGCTTCCCTATGGCTTGTCTATTGGTAGCAAAAATGATGAAAACGCATTAAAAAAACAGAACAAAAAACGTGACCCGAGACTTGCTCAGCATCATATTTTTTTGATATTGAATCGTGGTACAGTTGCGGTTGAAAATGATAGAGGCCAATAATAAACATACATTTTCTACTGATCAAAAAAAAATGTTTCTTGCATAATTCAAGTAACAAGATGATCTAATGACAGTGATTCATAATTAATGATGATTCATCATGACGGTTCCTAATGAACAAATGCATAAATCATAAATAAACAGTCCATGGAATCACAATCAACCACTCCTAATCAAATCCTAATCAGCATAGCAAATGATTATGTTATAATACCTAATGTTGAACAAACAATAGTAAAGCGCTTGCAATAGCTGCAATTAGTTTTCAGATTTGGATTTTGTCATCCCTTACTAAATTTAAATTAGCCATTATTGATTTTAAATTACAGAATGCCAACTTGTTCCAGAGCAACTCCAATAATGGTGCCACATTCACAATAGCTGCAAATATTTTCCAGAAAATTTTGAGATTATCAGATTTTCCCCCTTGCTAAATTATAAAAGGGCTAATTTGAATTTAGTATTGATCCAGAAAAAACAACTCAAAACCAGTATTAAGATTTTCGATTGTGATTGAATTCATATTAAAGGCCAAATTAAGCAAAACAAACCTTTACAAACTCAAAATTTTGACCTTGTTCAAAACAGCTGTTTTCTTTTTGAAAATCATTTTAAACAATTGCAAAAAACAAGTCCACAAAGGGTACCCCTTTGCAGGCCCTTGCATTTGCAATTATAAATTGGAATTAGCAACTGCAATGATAAACAACCTTTCTGGTTCATCTGCATTTTTTTCTTCCTTATTGTTGTTTTAATTGTGTTTAAATGGTTTTCAATCATGATTGAATAGCATAGACAAAACAAACCTTTACAAACTCAAAAATTTGACCTTGTTCAAAACAGATGTTTTCTTTTTTAATTTTAAATCCTTTTAACAAATTGCAAAAAACAGGTCCATAAAGGGTACCCCTTTGCAGGCCCTTGCATTTGCAATTATAAAGTGGAATTAGCAACTGCAATAATAAACAACCTTTCTGGTTCATCTGCATTTTTTTCTTTTTCCTTATTGCTATTAATTGTGGTTAAATGGTTTCAGCTGTGGTTAAAGGAAAGGAAAGGAAAGGAAGGAAAGGAAAGGAAGGAAAGGAAAG
Source organism: Symbiodinium kawagutii (assembly GCA_009767595.1). Lineage (NCBI taxonomy): Eukaryota > Dinophyceae > Suessiales > Symbiodiniaceae > Symbiodinium > Symbiodinium kawagutii. The sequence continues at coordinate 516,216 of VSDK01028396.1, read as the reverse complement.
GAAAGAAAAGGAAGGAAAGGAAAAAAAAGGAAAGAAAGGAAAGAAAGAAAAGGAAAGAAAGGAAAAAGGAAAAAGAGAAGGCTTTGGGGAGAGCCTTGGGGAGAGTCCAAATTTCAGATATACATTTGCGAAGCAGATCCCCCCCCCAAAAAAAAAAAAAAAAAAAAGGGGGGGGGGGTTACTATTGGTTGACCAACATTAATAATCATTATAGCAACATCCCAATTCAATCCTAAAACATACTTGTGGGTGTTTCTCAAAATAGGGGTACCCCCAAATCATCCAATGTCAATCATTTATAGTAATAAACCAACCATTTTTTGGGCTCCCTATTCTAAGAAACCACCTTGTGTTCCTTGTGAATCAAGCCACCCCGGGTTCAATGCTGAGCTCCCGAACGGTCGAAAAGTGCCGAACATCCGGTCCTGCGTAGCTTTTCTCTTCATGGGTAGATCAATCCTGGTTAAGAGCGGGTAATCCTGGTGTTTAAGTGCGTTTGATCCTGATGTTTAAGAGTGGTTAATCCTGGTTAGCAATCATTGGTAGTAGTCAATCCTGTTTAGTAGTGTCAATCTTGGTTGATGGTGATTAGAAATGGTTCAGTATAGTATAGTGGCCAAAAAATATGAAATTAACGGTTCATGATTTCCGGGTTTATAGTGGCTGATAATGGCTAGTGAATGGTCGACAATGGCTCATGATTGTAAATGGTCAATTTGTAATTAGCTAATGATGGTTGGCAAAGGTAAATCAAAAGTTCATCAATCTCAATAGTGCTTAATCATGGACTAGCATCAGCAACCACTGATGCTTGTGGTCGCCACAACTGCACATAGGACCCAACAACGATGGCCCGATTCGATCACCACCAGCAGTTCAGCGAGTGCTGCCGGTCCATCATGGTGCTCAAGGTGGCATAGTTGGTGTTTGGAAAACGGTGATGCCTCGGCTGTCGGCAAACCAAGGCTTCCTACAGGGACCTACGGGCTGGTTGTGGTTGTGGAGGATGACCACACAGCTACGCCAAGCACCTTAATAAGTGGGATGAACCGCCAGTGAAAGTGCAACTTGATCCTGGAACATATGGCTGTTTAAAGATGATGGACTTGACCCTTGCCTGCATTTTTACATATTTACATAACGTATGTGTATATATATATATATATATATATCGATTCATTATATGCACACTTATTTGTGCATTTCGGTATGATTAGGTATAAGTATTCATACACATGTGAGTATCATGTATGCACATAATATCTCTCTACATATATAAACATAAACATATCTACAGCATACACACGTGTATGCCTGACAGCATCGATACAAAATAATCAAATACTGTAAGTAACATGAATACACAATGTACACATGTCATACATTCAAACAATCACAGTACAAGTCTGTGGTCCTAGCCCGCTGGTGTGTTGACGTCCAATCAACGCAACTGAATTCTTGTGGACATCAGCTGACGACCTAGGGGTGCACATATTGTGAATAAAATATGGCTATGGGTCAATATCAACCAACCCATAATGGGGGATAATAACCAACAAACTATAGGGAAAACAATGGTTAATGATACGGGAACCAGGGGTACAGGGTTTTGACCCACAGCCATATATGTAAATACCTTGTGGTAATCTGTTTTGCACTACTGCTTTATACAAAACTACTGTTGGATATAAGTTTGTCCACAACCAACTGGTCGCTGCACATTGGTTTCTTATCGTTATTCTTCCAAATTGATACTTGGCTGTGAGTCAAAACCCTGTCCCGCTGGTTCCCCTATCATTGACCATTGTTTTCCCTATTATTGTCGGTTATTCTCCTCATTTTTGGTTAGATAGTATTGACCCATAGCCACTTCACAAAACGATGGTTCACCAATTCTCGAAGGTTCCTAACAGCGATTGGGCCACGACTGGTGGAGGGAACTATCCACGTCAAGCGCCGTGCTGCGGGGTCGTGTCCGCCCCTGGGTCCCTGACGTGTTGTGGTCTTTGGGCAAGGCTGGGTACCTCAGCTCGCTGCAGGACATGACCACCATGTGGTCTCCTCTCCTAGTGGTTGCTCATGTAGCAGGATAGTTGGTGAGTTGCCAAGGCGTGATGGGTAGTGTCATAGCTAAATTCCAGAGATTTACAGCGGTGAAATGTGGTTAAGAAAGGTTAAGAACTGTTACGACCATTGTAAGGGGATAAAACCCGGCAATAGTGGTTGACCTGAGGTTTATTGGTTGGGAGGGTAGCATTTTAACGGGAAACCAGCTGGCGAACTTGGGGGGACACCCCCTATTCATCCAGCCACGGTGTGCCCCCGGCAGGGACAGGATCGCGACCTCGAGGTCGCGCTCGCACGCAAGCCCCGTCCCACAGCACCCCGGCGCACGGAAGTGGAAGGTGGATGCGTGTGTCGAAGGGCAAATGGTTGCAGATGTTGAGCACCGCCCAAGCAAGGGTGCCGAACCTTGGAACCCGGTGCCCGTTGTGGGTCTTGTTCTGCAGCAACATCTTCAAGACACCACGGCCTGTACATCTGCGACCAGATCTATCAATTCATACCTGGTTGGTGGTGACAACCTTGGTTTCGAAAACTAGAAGATTCACCAAGCATCCTACATCTGAGGAGAAAAAGTTACAAACCAACAACCAAAGACACATCTCGTACGAAAAACCATGAACCTACCAAGGGAAGGATCCTCCAACAATACTGATTGGTCAACTATCAATGTGTTACGTTTCTACCAGTGGCCCTGATACACCATCATAGTGATGGACACAAAAATAACATGGAATAAGGATGCAGGGATATCAAATAAATGCAACCTTTGTTCAACTTAAAATTGGTCATGCAAGCTGTGGTAGCCGGTAGCTCTGACAACGCTCACCCCAAGAGGAACACAACAAGCGCGTATGATTTGCGCGCAGCAACTTGACATTGATTGGTACAGTGTTGATATGTTGTGATGGGAAGGTTTGGATCGTTTTGACACTCTCTTGGCATATCTGAATTGTTCAGCCAGGACATAGTCATCAAGGCTCAATACACAAACAGATTGGCGGGTGCGCTACCAATCATTTTGACTAGTCTGCAAGGCATTTATACACCAACAAAATGCCCTATTGTCACAATAAATGGGCCAGACTAGGCTTCGTTGTCTCACAATTCATTCCAGGGGTACAGTGGGTGCAACTCCACTTGAAGGTTTCAGCACAAGTTCCAACCAACTCAACTTCGAGGTTTCAGCACAAGTTCCAACATCCAAATCAAAATCAGTTACCCAAAACATCCCAAAGTCAGTTACCCAAAACATCCCAAAACTATCCAAGTTGATTTACTCCAATCATAACAACTACTGGGTGAAAACTACCCAGTGAATGTTCACCCAGCAGCGGCGTTGAACCCGTTCCATCTCCGGCCCCGGGGGGAAGCCAGCTGCGCCCCGAAACCACGCGGTGGCTGCGTGAAGCCCTTGGACTTTGGAGATGATCCAAAGACCTCGGGCGCACGCCGGAGTGGTCCTGAGAAAGCACCATCTGGGTGTTTCTCAAAAAATTGGGTACCCGCAACCAACCAACCAATGGTTGACTAGCTGGTTAATTAATTGTTAATAATAGGGGATGGGAGCCAACAATAGTAGTGGATCTACCAGCTATATGGCCATGGGTCAAACAGTTAACCAACCAACTTTCATGGGGGATTTCCACCTACAAACTACAGGGAAAACAATGGTTAATGATGGGGAACCAGGGGTACAGGGTTTTGACCCACAGCCATCTGTGAATCGGTCAGAGCCAGCAGACCAAGAGCCAAGGCGAACATCACAGGCCGACTACGGCTTGATCTATGGGAACAGCTGAGGTACACGGGGCCTTGACTCACAGTTTTATACAGTAGAGGAGGTTATGACGCAAAGAAGGAACCATTCCAATATCAATGGTTGGTCATAAAATATACAGTATCAATGTCAACAATGATTAATGTAGGATGAAACATATGACTAAAAGGGTGCAGTATAGAAGTACGACCACTGAAAAAAAACATTGAAAACACCATTTCCATCCATTTCATATCATTCATATATTCCCTTCACATCCACCGTTTCCATGTTATATGGTTTCCACATACCATTTACAGTACAACAGTCCATGTACATATAGTCCTTGTATATCATATTTAAATCGGTTTCTTTATGCCATGTTCTCGGAAGGTCACATTTCCACGATTTGATTCCACCACTCCTGGTAGCCCCTGTCCTCGCTCCCCATTCAAAAAGAGAAATGTATACTCCTGGCTTCGACAATAATTTTACAGGGTAAGCCCCCAAGTTGTAACTTGGTCTATTTTCGGCCATTTAAAACGGTAGTCATACCAAAACTGGTAGTTACCCTGGTTACAAGAGGTACAACTTGTACCTGCTTAGGGGCCCACCTTGTAGCCGTAAAACCATCAATTATATAACTATCAATTAACCATTGCAGACCATCATTTCTAATCCTATTGATAATGAGTGTCTGATGGTTAATATAACCTTATTTTCAAATCATGTCTAACCTTACTATATAACCATCAATTAACCATCATTTTTAACTATCAATAGTGGTTAAAGTTAAGGTAGTTTCAAGCCATCTATGTACCCCCCACTGCCATGTACCATGCAACCACCATCTCTGAGCTCCCCATGCTGCAGATCCAAATGGCGAAGCCATACTGCGCGAGGCGGAACCGAGCGCCGCGAGGCGGCATGGCACTGGTGGACCAAGGCCCCGGTGATGGGGTGCCCGGGCGGGCCCCTAAAAAAGGTAGGTTTTACTCTCCCAAATATGGGTTATAACTAGTTATAACCTAGAAATATGATGGTTTGGGGGGCTCATGGCTAGGAGATATGTTCACCCACAAGAAGCCGCTGAATTGATTGAGGATGGACGGTACTGGAAAAGAATGGAAAAAATGAATTTCTTTGAAAGAAATATATTTAATGATTGGCAGTTGATAATGTTCTGGTTGTTGATGACGATTAATGGTGGCACATGATGGTTGTGGTTGACAATGCTCAATGATGGTTGATGCTTGACGATTGATGATGGGTATTATGATAGTTGGACTTATGACCAGGATTATGAGCAAGTCTAACTGATGGTTACAGGCAAGTCTAAATCTACCCAAAGGTCTTAGCCAAGATGCTTATGACTCAACGCTGATGGTTGATGATTGTGACTATCAACTGATGATGTTGAAAATTGTTAACAACCCAACGGATTGGGAAGGATGTACCACCTCCATTTCTGGGAGCAACTATTGTCACGACGGTTCGGCGAACCTAGAATCAAGAAGGATTCACAACTTAGTATGGTTGGTAGTTAGTTGCCCCATCCCCAAAGTATGCTCGTCAACTAAAAGCCATCATCCCCAGGTTGAAAATGATTAAGCCACATGTAGTGGTCTAAAAATGGCGTACCCGCAAACTGATCATGGATTCCCTATTCATAATGTTTATTTGATGGTTAAGAGGCACCACGCACCACCCCATATGGCTAAGACACCACAGAGCCGCCGTAACTGTTGACATCACCGGTGGTGCCTGCCATGATTTTCGAATTGGTTGGATAGGCACTCAGCCAACGACTCGTATAGAAATGGACAATCAAATTATTCATTAAGGCATGATTTGGACCATATAGGTCATCGTTGAAACCATGTTGAATGACCAAATGTTTGATACTTATTCTAGGTATTCCCAATGCATGGCAAAGAATCGACACTTGCAAAGCACCGCTTGGGTCCGTACCATCTGTTCCAGCGGATGCTGGTTAGCAGCATCTGCATAGCCCCGGAAGGGGACGAACCTTGCAGCCATCGTGTGGAACATGACGCAGGTGCCTGCCATATTGTTCAATCATGTCTGCCCAACACCATACCTCGTCATATACATCCCCAGACTGGTACAGTATAAGTATGTATAAGTATAGTGTATATGTGGTATTGGTGTGTTGCTTGCAAGCAACCAAACCCTGAAACATGCAGTTCGGAATAATTTGACGATGATGCAGATCTGGAACCCACAAACTTCTAAGCAAATACACAAAAAAACAATTGTTCGTCTCTTGTTCTTGGATTCTTACTTTGTTTTAACTACCATCCATTCAATAATGGATACAATTAGTATTGAAATAGCGTACTATCCACGATGATGAATACAACTACTATTATGGACAGACCCGCATTTGCCCCCATGTATTTTTGCTACGAAACTGTGGCACGGTCCCTTGGGTCATGTCTTGTGATGACGACAAAATCGACCAGACGAGTAATGCATCGCAATGCTCAACTTGGTGGTTTCTACATACTTTGCTGCTTTGATTTGTGTGACAGCAAGCCCAATTCCAAAAACATTGAAAATCGAAGTTGGTGGCTGGATGCCGCACCCAGTCAACAGCGTTTGGTTTTGAATGATTGGTTCGTTGGCATCCCCCAATTTGTTTCAAATCGTTTCGACATATTCAACTGTTGGACCGTCGTTGGCAACTGGCTATGAGATCTTGAACAGCTAAGAAAGTACTAGGGGTTCGCAGTTAGATCCCGTATAGTCACGTGGCATTACCAACCCTAACTTGATAGGTTTAAATTATGTCACCCCAGCAGCTGCGGCCGAAACCGTTGGGGCCGGGTTTCTGGTATGTTGCAATTTTTGCTGCAATGTTTCAACAACTCATCTACTTGGCGAGCCTTGAACCATATCCAGAAGATCAACCAAGAGGTCTTTTACCATGGTGCGAAACCTTGAACACTGGCAAGATGAACATGCTTCGGTGTTTGGAACAGTTTACGCCAACAGTCCACATGATTCGACATGGGTCAACATGCCAGCAATGTTGAATGACTACAGGGCCATCCGTGATCATACCAGCAGGAA
>VSDK01028396.1:487088-509164 GCA_009767595.1 Symbiodinium kawagutii | reverse complement strand
ATTGTTCAGCAGTCGGGAATGGAAAATCCAACTGTTAATAGAACTTTCCAACCTGAAATAACATGTATAAAGTGATTCACTTCGCCCTCTACCCATTGCTGTTCAGACCCCAAAACTGGCCAAACTAGTTACTGTCACTGCCATTCTTGGGCAGTTGCAGCTCTTGTTTTTCTGTTCAACACCCACGGGCCGCTTGCTGCGGGGGCACTGTCGATGATGCTGCTTGTGACAGTAAGGGTACAAGTCGCGCCTCGCTGCGGCGCTGAAACTGCGAGCAGTTCCCGGTGATGAATCGGTACTGTATCGGCAAGCCAACCACACAGCTGCATGGAAAATCCACCTAAAAACAAATGGATTGTCTGCTCGTCATATTGCATCACGCGGATGCGTCAACAGCTAGCTGCAAAAGCAATCTCATTCCGCTTGTGAAAAGAAGAGGGGTATATCAACAGGGAAATCAACGCAGCTAGATATGCAGTTAGCATGCGGGAACCCGGCGCCGCCATAATCTTTAAACCCGGATCCAAAAATCTTTCAGTCGTGGTTTCTCATCCTCGTTCCCTGGTGCACCATGCGCATGCTGCCGCCTCGGTGCATTCGCTACGCCCCTTTGCCATGAGATTGGCAAATGCTGACCATGCCGTGCCCTCTGCTTGCTTGACAATCAATGCATCGCAAGCTGTCATGGGGTTCCAACTACCCTTGACTGTCTGCAATTTCTTGTCTGGCGCTTGGAAAGTTGAACATTTGTCACTGCAGCTCCTGAAATCATTACAATCTAAATCATTACGTTCCAAGACCCGGTTTGCAAGTCAGCACGTTCACCAAGTGTTATCTCGAAGGATGCAACCATGGAGACATGGACAAGGGATTGGGTTGCCGCTCTGGTTCCTTGGCGTCTAGCTTCTACTAAGAGCTCGAACAACAATAGCACCTTTCTGCCACTGGCCCTGCTGGCAACCACTTTGGAACCCACCTTCAGAACACCCGTGATGACCAGCGCGCACCCGATACTGCATCAATGTCGGATCACCATCAGGCAGCAATGAAATGTATATATAATTATAGAAATATAATAAATATATATATATTTACATATACATATACATACATATATATATATATATATACAAATATATTTATATAAATATACATATATAACAATCAGTTTGTCTGGAAACAAATCCGAAGATAACAAGGCACCAAATCAAGAGTACCAGGATACTTGTGAACATTTAAACCTGACGTCTGCACTACAATTGGTGTGCAAAGCACTGGTCTTCGATGAATGATATCCAAAAGAATCACAGAAGGGAAGGGGATACGTCCTGTTTATGTCTGTTTCTATAACTTCTGTTTTAAGAGATTGAACATATCTCGTTTATAAGATTGAATTTGCCGAATCTGAAGATGACGAACATCTGTCGACTTCTTCCCAAAAATGACATGGAGAAGAACCAGCCTTTGTTTTTTCCCACGGGTGGCCCGCAGCTGAAAAAAACTAAAACCTAAAAAACACCTCTTACTTTCATGTTACGGCGTTCAAACCGAAACATAAAAGCACATCAAAACCACTTTTAAGCGTGAAGTGTAGACATCAGTAAAGGATCAAACTATGACTCATGTTTGGTTCCGAAAACCTTTACCATTCTTAGCGGCAGGGGCAAACTCTCTGATACGGACAAACAACGAACAGGGGAAAGGGAAGGACTTTTCATGCGTGCCGGCGCACTGTAAATTTGCATGTCAATGAAAAAAACATAACATCTCTATAATATCAAATCTAGTTTTGTATGTTTCTTATTTTGCTCTAGCAACTTGGAGTTTCCATCTAGCATACGGGTGCATGCAGGATGGCAATAGGATGAGCCAGCTAAAAGCAGCCAGAAGTAGCTAGAAACAGCCAGAAGCAGCCAAAAGCAGCCAGAAACAGCCAGAAACAGCAAAAAGCAGCCAGAACTAGCCAGAAGCAGCCAAAAACACCAAGAACCAACCAGAAGCAGCTAGAACCACTCAGAACCAGCCACGAGCAGCGAAAGCCAAAAGCAGCCAAAGGCAGCCAAAAACAACCAGAAGCAGCCAAAAGCAGCCAGAAACAGCCAAAAACAGCTTTTTGTGGAGGAAAAAATCTGGATCGGAGATTGCAAACCATTACAGCACTAGAAGCTTTGCGCCGGGTCCTTTTTGGGAAGCTCTTCTTGTTACTTGTTGTTGTTCGCTGGCCATTGCTCCGGCATCCTGGAAGTGCCAACGCAGCCGCGCGTGCGTGAACATGTCGCAGCGAGGTAGGCGCAGGGCCGGGAAGGTTGATCCAACTTACATAGTTGGTGGTTAACCCCTGGTTGATGGTTTCGACCCCTATGAAAAATATTTGTCAAGGAACCTTTTACCTTTTACCTTTAGCAGGGGTCCGAAGTGCCGGCTAACAATCTAGCGAACACATTTATCAAGCAACCAATTTGTTAATCATTATAGTAGGGAAAACAAAACATGTTTAATACCACCAGCCAGAATGCGTTTTTGATCTAGGTATTGTTGATACCTGCATCCTTGTGGTTACCGTCATTCCCAAGTGTATAGAATATCGACGCTGATCTGCGACCAATCCCGTAGACAAGGAAACATTCTCAAGGGAAGTGATGCTATCCAAGCACGAAGGCCGTAGATATGCTCATCACCGGACCAATTCATCACTATATGGGGGTTTCTCAAGATGGGGAACCCCCCCAAATGGATGGTTTCTACAATGCTATAAATGATTCATATGAAAAATGATTTGGGGGTACCCCATTTGTAGAAGCACCCGCATAAGAGCACAAACATTCACATCTCACAGCGATCCAAGAAAATACACCAGCCGATGTCTTCTGAGGAAGAAGTACCAAGGTAAAACTTCCCATAGCCTCAGCCAAATTTCTACCAAGGACAGCCATATCAGTAGTTACTCAGCCACGTAGATACTCTGCAACTTCGATTCAAGAGATTCGATCCAGTGACTGAAGTGATTCGATCAGTGAGATGACTCGTTGATGAACCGAACTGCGGTCGCTTTTGGGATGCGGATGTTGGGCCAACCCCGAAGTCTTTGATCATTTCAGGCATGAACATAGCATGGTTGGCTATCTAACCTATATTGGTTCATCCATAGCTCATCCACCGACCTCAATTTCACCTGGCAAAAAATAGCCGCGGATCTACAACCAAAACGGGGTCCTGAGGTTTATTTGTCATTCTCCCGCTGTTAGTGGTGACAAAGTACCTTGTCAACCCCTACGATTATCCACAGTTCCCGTGTCCCAAACTCCACACCAGAGCACTATTGAGTCAATCATGTTGATATGGATCAAAACGTCTGGTTTGAGAATCCATTGTATGGGACATGTCGAGGTATGTTCATGATGCATCAAAGCCACCAAGATTGACTTGCACATTCAATGCGGTATGTCAAGTTATGTGGATCGTGCATCAAAACCACCACTGTCTGACATGAAAATCCATAGGTAACCATCCCTACGCAAGGGGTTCCCTGGTTACCTAGAGGAAACTGGAAGGCTAGAGTCGGGTATGCCTAGCGTCTATGCTTTTCTGGCAGGTCTGGCCGTCACAGAATCCCTGGACCAAGTTGCAAAGCGACTATCACCGGCCACGAATGACTACAACATCAACAATCATCATGGTTAATATCTGAATACTAGTCAACTATGTGGTTAATGATAATTAATTGTCACTATATAGTGAACTACTACTGGTCGGTTGTCACTACAACAACCCTCCTTAACACAGTCATCAATCATCAACGTTTACCATGTAGTCGTCCATTACATTACCCCATAATGGCAGTAACCGCCATCAAGTGTTATCAACCATCATTCATGGATATTAACCATGAATATCAACCGTCATGAAGCCACTATTTAGATCTATTTGTAATATCATTCCTATCGACTATTGTGAATAACTATGACTAACAATCCCTTTCCTTCCAGTCCATAACTTATCATCCCCTTAGGTAACTTATCATCCCCTTAGGTAACTTATCATCCCCTTGGGTAACTTATCATCCCCTTGGGCTAGGTAACCTATCCCATACCTTCATCACTGATCAAAACGCTAATCATCCCTCGGCCAAACCCGGCGGATCGAATTCGATCAGCTCCTGGGGCACCAGCACAAAACGATAAAACGAGGCTCAGACGTTGCATGAAACGTCACACGATATCATTTATAAATGCAACGTTACATAAAACGATAATTTGAATAAATGCAACGTTGCATGAAACGTCTGAATAATTTATAATTATCTTCTTTGAATAAATTTATTGATATGAATAAATTATAATGAATTATCTCAATCAATTATCTTCATCAATTATCTTCTTTGGATAACATTATTGATTGTATGAATTATTATTCAGACGTTGCATCAATTACCGAATAGAATTATTCAGTGAATTATAATAGAATTATTAAACGTCGTTGACATAGAATCATAAAATTATTGATTCTATTGCATTAAACGTCACACGTTCAATAATTATCTTCTTTGAATAGAATTATTGATATGAATGAATCATAATGAATTATCAGCACCTGGTTGTAATTTCAATTGAAAAGAATTAATGATATAATTTGATGATATGAATGAAATATCATTAATGTTATATTAGAAATCATTAGTTATGATATAACTGATTGTCATGATATCATCTTTGAATACCTGGTTGTAATTCATAGCCGATTCAATCAATCAATTGATGAATTATCGCAACTTTGTATGATATGAATATGAAGCATAACTGAATTACCATGTTTGAACTATGAATGATTGATGTATCGTAACTGATGATAGTAATTAATTATCGTAACTGAATACCTGGTATTGATTGAATCTAATGATTCACCGATTCAATAATGATTCGTAACTGAATCGGTGATCACCTGGTTTGCTCTATGAACCATAACTGAATTAGCATCGTATGATTCAATCATTGATTAACGTTCACATAACCATTTGACCGTAAGAAATTATCATGATTGTGCATAAGGATAATGAATCAATGGTTGTGAATGGTAGTTGGTTTGGAATTTGATTCAATCAAAACCATTCATACTTGGATTATAGCCATAACCAGACTGAATCATCAACATCACCATTCATCATTGACTGAACCAGTCAGTATCGTTAAGCACCATGGTAATGACCAATCGCTAATTCATGAATCCCTACCCTGCCAGTTGCCGATTCATGGTAGATAACCAAGGATTCAAAGTAGGGAGAGTTACCCACGATAATCTGGTAACTTGAAGGATAAGGAATCATGACGAAATCATATAACATTACTGTGACATTCATGAACCATCAGAGTTACGCGGCCATACTGTTAACCATACTATTCAACCATTAATTCAAGCCTCATGATATATAAAGCAACAAGTATCACCAAAAAATAGCCATCATTCACAGATCGAGTCCTCACCATCTCACATACTGTGATATTCCACTTGGTTGCGCAAGCAAACAGCACATAGTTCAACGATCTTCAAGTCATCATGTAGCTGCATCAAGTCAGAACACAAAAGGGTCGATGATCGTCCAGCCAGGGGGATGTAGCTGCGACCACAGACACGCCAGGTGCCGCTGTTGCCAGGGATTTCTGTCATGTTTGGTGCATTCCCAGCAACGGTAAATGAGCAAATTCAATGAAAATCCTTGTAAGTGGTGGTGAAAACCAGTGTTTCCCAGGTTGTTTTTTTTAAACCTGTAATGTACTAAATCGATACCAAAATCTACCTACAAGGCGGGCCATTCCTGACGCCAGCGGCCATAGCTGTTGTTTAGGGAGCTACCTATCACGAAGCTTAGAGCTGCTGGGGGCCTGGTCCCTGTGCATGAATTCCTGAAATGTCATCCCTTCCGATTCATAGGTCAAAAGTACGAGTAGCAACAGGTTCTAGTTCATGGCTAAAGTTGGTGGTTAAAAATACCCTGAAAAAACATCAGTTGATCAACCAACCATTCGTGAATTGTCGGGAAAATCACTCAGAACCACCAGTCTTAACTGCTGAGATCTGAGCCTGTGAGCAACCAAGTGGAAAAAGTAGTAGATCACATCGTTCAGCACGAAGGCCTTGCGCTGAAGCTGGGGACTTGGCACTGCATCAGGGGGAAAACACCTGATGGAAGCGATGGCTGCGGCCATGTAGAATGGTGGATATACATATGGCTATAAGTCAATATTAATCAACCAACTAATAGGGGATTTCCACCAACAATCATAAGGGAAAACAGCCTGGTTAATGATAGGGGAAGCAGGGGGACTCAGGGTTTTGACCCACTGCCATATAGTGGTAGAATATAATATGCAACCACTAGGAATCTCAGTAGTAACCTGCACCCACTACCAATATTCTGATCATGGGTTGGTTAGAATCAACGCTGGAGTGAATGGCTTAATTGAAATGGGTTTAAAGGCAGCTGGTATTCACCTCTACCTGAGCAAATTGGTTGATTTTGCCTTGGGTTGTTGCCATGGTGATAAACCTCTACTACCAGTGCTCCCACCAAACCTGTGACATACAATCGGAACTCTTGGTCATACACAAACATCTGCAGAGTGGTGAGCATGGTATGTTTGTTGTTTTTCACCTGGGAACTATAAATTCTTGCTGATGCTACTCGCAAAAACATGCACATGTTGTGCAAAGTGCCTGATTAGACTCACACCATTCCCACATCAGCATGGCCACGCATACCGCATACTGATTGCTGGCGTTCTAAACACACCTGTCTCAGAATGATATCCCCAACAGAAGATCAACATGTTCTCAAAATCCTCGGAAAGAAATTCAAATCAAAACTACCTGTTTGCTTTGCATGTGTCAGGATTTCTATTGCATGCATCCAAACAAAAATCAACACAAACCACTAATTGATATACATAGACTGTACTTGAAAATATATACACATACGTATTCCATCTAAGATCATATGACCTTGGATCAATACCCAAGACCCCTCGCATAACATCTCATCGATGACCCTGCTTCTTGTTGGGATGTCAACTCATCAACTTGAGATGTGCCGCAAGACCCACAGCCCTGCACTGCAACCAAAGAACTGCAATGAAAGCGAGCGGACCACTGAAAATGCTGAAACTCCTGCAATCCAGGGATGGTCCCATGTGTGAAGCAATGAGCAGATCCCTTCTTGCTATTACTGTCCCCACAAATTAAAGCACCTTGGACTGAAAAAGATTGAATGAACACTTGAGTTTGAAGATGAGTTTGTTCACAGCAATCTGCTGAGGTATGTCATGTTGATTTTTGGCAGCTGTGGTCTTCTCAATTTATGGCATGCCTCCATATGGCCAGCCACAGGGTCCCCGTTGATGAAAACAGACAGAGCCGTGGACGAGCACCTCAGGTCTGGTCCTGTTGCTATCCCCAAATCAATCCTGCTGACTAGAAAAATCATAACGACCATGATGAAGATCCATCATACATAGTACGAATCTGATGAAAATCCATCATACACAGTAGAACTTTTCCCCAAAAATCACGGATACCCTGAACCCATGGATACCCTAAAACCATCTTTAAAAGCCAAGGCAATCGCGCGGTAAATCCGATGGCGCAACCCTTGAGGCACCATGGGGGACGCCGTCCGTGCCCTGCTCCTGGTGTCATACTCCACTGAGTTGCTCAGGAGGAAGGCAGCGATGTGGTTCATGCCCATGAATTCGGCCTCAGCTCACCCAATGGCTGGGGTTGAGGTAGAAATTGTCGAACCAAAATCTTCCATCAGAAACATCATCATTGTTGTTATGGTCGTCATCATCATCATAATCATCATCATCATCATCATCATCATCATCATCATCATCATCATCATCATCATCATCATCATCATCATCATCATCATCATCATGGTTGTCATCAACATCATCATGATCAGCATTGTTGTTATCATGAACATTGTCATCACTGTCATCATTGTCATCATGTTGCTGTTATGGTTTTTGCTACTATTGTGTTTGGTGATTAGTCAGTTCTGGACCACTGTGAAAGTCCAGGTGTGTGGTGAACAAAAAATCAAACAATGCAAAACAACAGCAGCAACAACACAATTTGCTGTTAAACTGGTTATAACTGCCTATCAAGAAAACTATACAATAAGAAATACAAGCTTCAATCATACACAATCATACATGAATCCCAATAATATGTACTCTCAACAATCATAGTCATATAATCATACATATCATCATAATCATATAATCCAAGAACAATAATCTACAACAACAAATAACCAATGATTATGTTGGCTTGCCATGAAGCCGCCGTGGGAGCAACCAGCAGTGGGCATATAATCTATCCACAAGGTGCCCTGGTTTTAAGTGGGTTGGTAGTCGATACTTCATCAACTAGTTGCTTCATCATGATATTCAAGTATACGTATATGTGTATGTATATATATATATATATGTGTCATAACTGATAGTATCTAAACCTTGGCCACTTTGCCTAGACATAACCCACGTCAACTTCTGCGAGGAGGCCTTGGTGAATTTGGTAGCGTTCAACTTCTCATCGCGACGGCACTGTTCTGGGTCACCGGCAATGGTGTTCACGGCCAGGTAGCACAAATCATGAAACTCCAGGACCTCTCAGCTGATGAAGCACTGTGAAGCATGGTGACAGCTGGTGGTGAGGGAATCAATTGTGACCAGTGGATCATGGAGAAGCTGATGTTGAAGATTATGTTGCGCCCAGTGGAGCATGGTAATGGTAAACAATATGATTTGTATGATTTGTATGAATCTGATGGGCAAGAGTGGAATTCCCGGAGATCAAAAGGAGGTGCCTGTCGAGCTTGGATGGTTACCTGTAGTGGTAGCTGAACAATGCATGAGTTTACGATTTGTTAGGAGAGTTTACGGTTTACACATCCTGGGTGAACAGTTGCATTTAGAGTGCCGGAATTGAATAAATAGACATTGATATATCAATCTACAGAAAAGTAGCTACACAAATATATATATATATATATATATATATTATTATATATACATATATATTTATATAATCTATATGTGTGTATATATATATTATTATGTATGTGAATCATCTATATGAGGCGTCGTCAAAACCTATTGTTGGAGGCCAGTACCAAAATCAAAGGGTATCGGTTTTTGGGGGGGACCCTATCGCTTTACATAGTTTTGCGCTAAAAACAAACATCCGTAGCAAGTAGAGTATAAAACAATATTGGTACAATAGAGTAGCAAACATTGGATACCTTGTAGTACCTTGTAGTACCTTGTAGTACCTTGTAATACCTTGTAGTACCTTGTCGTACCTTGTCGTACCTTGTCGTACCTTGTAGTACCTTGTAGTACTTTGTAGTACCTTGTAATACCTTGTAATACCTTGTAGTACCTTGTAATACCTTGTCGTACTACCTTGTCGTACCTTGTAGTACCTCGTAATACCTCGTAGTACCTTGTAGTACCTTGTAGTACCGCGTAGTACCTTGTAGTACCTTGTAATACCTTGTAATACCTTGTAGTACCTTGCAGTACCTTGTAGTATTTTGTAGTACCTTGTAATACCTTGTAATACCTCGTAGTACCTCGTAGTACCTTGTAGTACCTTGTAGTACCTTGTAGTACTTTGTAATACCTTGTAGTACCTTGTAGTACCTTGTAATACCTTGGAGTACCTTGTAGTACCTTGTAATAACTTGTAGTACCTTGTAGTACCTTGTAGTACCTTGTAGTACCTTGTCGTACCTTGTCGTACCTTGTCGTACCTTGTCGTACCTTGTAGTACCTTGTCGTACCTTGCAGTACCTTGTAGTACCTTGTAATACCTTGTAGTACCTTGTAGTACCTTGTAGTACCTTGTCTACCTTGTAGTACCGCGTAGTACCTCGTAGTACCTCGTAGTCCCTGGTAATACCTTGTAATATTTTGTAGTACCTTGCAGTACCTTGTAGTACTTTTTAGTACCTTGTAGTACCTTGTAATACCTCGTAGTACCTCGTAGTACCTTGTAGTACCTTGTAGTACTTTGTAATACCTTGTAGTACCTTGTAGTACCCTGTAGTACCTTGTAGTACCTTGTAGTACCTTGTAGTACCTTGTAGTACCTTGTAGTACCTTGTATTACCTTGAGTACCGCGTAGTACCTCGTAGTACCTCGTAGTCCCTGGTAATACCTTGTAATATTCTTGTAGTACTCAAAGTATCGGTTTTTGGAGGGGACCCTATCGCTTTACAGTGTTTTATCCACATATCCTTACAAAAGGGACCCCTCAAGACTAAATTCAATTTGGCTGGTTTTGACCGTAGCTCATATGTGTGTGTATATATATATATATATCATGTATGTGAATGTCACTGGCACACCGTCAAAACAATCTGTATGCTTGTTCACCCAGGCCACAACCTTTGAAACATTCCGGATGGTCGGATCACTGGTAGCATCTACTTCAGGAGATTCCCAGTTCCGATTGTTGTACATTTCCTGTGCTCATCACTTCAACCAAGCAATGCCAGGGGATGGTAGTGAGGGCAACACCTGGGTATGGGCTCGGCAGGGCGTGTAATTCTCTGCAGCATGTGTTTTGTTGGATGGTTGTAGAACTACAGTTGTTTATGCGTAGCCTTTCCCAACCTATAGGAATCGCATCAAATCGATTGGTTGAGCCGCTAGAAGCTATCACATCCTTGGGAGACACCCCCTCTATTCATCACCCAAAGGTTGGACTTCATCTTGGGTTGACAGCAAACAAACAGAACATTCAGTCCCCTCTGGTCATCACTTGTCGCTCCCAGGGGCCACCCGAAACCGAATGCTAAAGCATCAATAACGGACTATCCAGCCAACAGTGTTATCCTACCTTTCCACTATGATAGGTAAGCATCCGATGTAGGGTAGCAATGTAACATCCAACAATTTACCAATGCTTCAGTGGTAAGACCCAGCCAACATTCTTACCCTTCATCCCTACAGCACCAGGATTTCCTGCTTACCACAGCTAGCTGAAAGTGTAGGGTTCTCTTAGACTTCCAAAGGCTAAGCACTTTGGAATTCCGCAGCACGGCCGCCTCCAGTTTCGGTACCTTCTGATCACCTTCGTCCATCCGGGTGTAGCCTTGGCGCTACGTCACCAACTTGATGAACTGTAGGTCCCTACCCTGGCGCAACCGGTTGACCAGCCCTGGCGAACGCCTCGATGATGGAAGGTACGCCACGAAGTCATTCATTAAATGGGGAACCAAAAGTCTTCATTGACCAGTCATACACCAAACAACATGTTCCAACTCACCATGGTAACCATCAAACCATGGTGGACCATGATTACCGCAGGCATCCCAGCACCAACGATCTTGCAGTAGGCACATCCTGGTGATCCTCATGGCGAGCAAGGAAGCTCCCACTCCACTGATATGTTTATGGCATTTTATGGCCATGGTTAGGAATGCCAACCCTGGATTAATAAACCATAATCATAATAAAACCCTGCGTGATTAATAAAGGGTATCCCCCAAAAAAGCCTTGGTTTCCCTTCAAAATGGCACCCCACACAATCAATAAAGCTATGGTTTATTCATTCATCCGTGGTTAACGTCAATCACTAAATCGGATGCTAATCCCAGTTTCGAAATGACCCTTTGAAAAGAAACAACTTGGACCAGTTCTGCTGCTCACTATTGAGCAAAAAACAACATGCACCGGCTGTTCGACACTTTGAATCCCATTAGCCCTAGGGTTTCATGACCAGCTGGTTCAACGAGCACTGGTAAAATCAATCCACAGTCCACCAGCAACGAACCATGGCTACAAGCATCATCTAGCACCACTTCCACAATCCGAATCTCGGGAGCGCGCCGATGATCGTGCCACCCACGAACTTCAACACCGAATTCAACAGTTCCTGGGGGACGAGTTGTTGGCAACAACAATGTGGCCCCGCTCACCAGCTATAGTCGTTGGGTTACAACTGGGGTGACTACCGGCTTTGGTAGATATAACTAGCTTGTTAAATGGCCTTATAAAATATGTCAAATGGCCTTATAAACCAAGTTATAACTGTGGGGCCACCTTGTAGCAATCGATAAACAGTGCTGACACAGCTTAGACGAAAGTTTGAACAATGAACCTGTGTAGGGTCCCAGCTCTCCAGAGCTATGGGCTATGACAACAGAGGCTCATCCGGGCCAAAGTCCGGGCACTGATGCATTTACGGTTCCAGATCTCCAGGGTAGCTATAAGACTGAAGTGCTGAGGATGGTACGCAACCATGGCTGGTAACTATGGGAAATCCTTACGCTTAGCTGCTGGATAATGATCGATGTCAAGAGCCAGGCAAAAACAAGGCAGCGATACACCACCCAAAACAGCAGTGGCTTCAACTCTGAAAGCATCGCAACCCAAGAAACACCCCAAGCAATCCATGGGTTTGGTGATGCTTGTTGAATAGATCGCCTGAATAGCCTGGCTGCTCACAGGTCAGTTCAGTTCAGCCTCTTGCAGTTCCCAAGGCTTGTTGTGGGGTTCTGCCATGACTTCTGCTGGTTTCATAGCTCCAGAGCAGATGATTGAAAATCACCATGGTGAGGGGTATACATCCATGGCACTGTGGTAGTCACTGTGTGCGCCAGTCACATGTTGCAATGCACCAAACGTGCTCGATTCCCTGGACACCACGAGGAAAAAACATGTAATCTAAAAACATCTGAAAACACAATGTGAATGTGGGAGCATAATGATGGGATCCACAAGCAAATCTTACAATTTGCGTTTACAAATCACAAACCAAACATGTCATAGCATCATAGTCCACCAACATGAAATTGATCTAACCATAGATTTTATGAGCTGCAAAGCAAGTTCACAACCTGTGAGCCCCGCAAATATCATGACCCGAGGCAAAACTCTTATCTCTGGCTGACAATCAAGCACAAGGCGCTCTGTGCCCGCATCTGATAATCCCATGGCAAGACGCATTGTCCAAGACCAAACCTATCAACTATAGGAGAAGGGACAATCATCATTGTACCACACATTCCCCCACATTCCACCAAAACAGAGACACAGCATCGACATCGATACTACCAATCAATCATAAAACATCATGAAACCGACCGCTGGCATTGCCGGGCGCCTTGGCTGGAATCGTGGCAGCGTACAAACCCAAGAGCCTGAGTGGTGTGAGCATGTCAAGCCAGACCCTTGAGCAAGACAACTGGAATGGTGTTCTGAAGCATTTAACGGAGACTTTGGTTGGCCCAACAACGACAACGACGGCAACCACAATGCAAACAACTGTTTCGATGCTCATCCACTCACAAAAGTTTGTATCGCTAAATACTGTTTGTTACTCAATCCAGCGATCATCAAAAACAAGATCATCATGAGTACGTAATCGTATATTGGTTCAGTAACTTGCGATGAGAACAAAGGTTCAATTCTTACAAGCATCAACGACCTCAACAACAAGGATATCCAAGGATGGTACATTTCTTTACATCTCCATACATGATTGCTAAGTAGCTTGTTCTGGAGATTTCTAAGGATGGTAATTACATTTCTCTACATGTCGATACTGCTTGGGTAATGCTAGGTCCAAACCGAAAAAAATCACAAATTGTTCTCCAGCACGGTGATGCCGGAAGTTGGGCATCTTCCATGCTTCAACTGGGCCGAGGACGTGGTGATGTCATTCAGCATGCCTGGCAGGATGACCAGGCAGGATGACCCATGGCCGGCCTCGCAACGGGGGACATCCCGATGGAGATCCATAGCCATTGAGCTGCCCCTAATGCAGAGCGTGATGACAAATTGTGATGACAAATTGATGCCCCAAGACACAGCTCCTGAAAATCTGTATCAAGCTGTATCTACAAGTAGGCCCCCCCAGTTATAATTGGTACTTACCCTAGTTATAACCCAACGACTATAGCTTGTGAAGGGCCCACCTTGTATCAGTGGATGGCTGGGAGAAGAACCATGAAAGTATGGGCTACCCGTAGCGATGAAGAACTGGATCTACAGGCGCGGCCCCGACCCGCAGCAACGCTGGCAACGGCGCCTGTTGGATTGACGGTCCATGGAAAGGCGGCTCCGGCTTTGGCAGGTGTGCTGGCGGGCGAGCACTGGAAACGTGGGAATGATGAAATGAAGGGTTCAGAAAATGTAGTTATATAATAAATGAATAGCAACAACAAAGCAACTCATATAGTTGATGATCAACTCATATAGTTGATAAATTGACGAATGATATAGTAACATGACTATTCATTCCGATAGTAATATGAAACATTATAATAATGGTTAATGTTGACAACATTAATGAATGGTAACATTCTTATTAACTCAAATTAACAACAAATCAACCAATATAGTTGATGAATAGGATGAATGATAAAGTAACAACAGACCAACTAATATAGTTGATGGATGATGAAATAATGTTGAGTAAACCATATATGAATTAACGATTTTGTTGTTACTACATCAGTTGATAAATCAAATGGTAACAGCAAACCAACTAATATAGTTGATGAATGATGAAATCATGGGCAATTGATAGGCTAGGATACCGGTTGAGAGTAAACCCGGATAAGCAATAACTTGGCTTATAGCTAGGGAACGGTACCAGTTTTGGTCAGTGGTGTTCAGTAAGTTTAAGAACCAACTTGTGACTTGCCACCTCGTAATGATCATGGAGAAAGATGTATGCCACTGAGATTACTTAATTATTAATGGTCAGAAAATGTCAGTATAGAGATGAATGATTGATAAAAAAATGACTAGCCGATGACAGTAGTGGAAAATAAAAGGGCTTGATCAATGATGGACATGCAGTTTGATAGTGGCTAATACACAACAGAGATCCATGGTTGATAACAAACGTGCAAATAGCACATATGAGTAGATATCTAGATTCATTTTAAATATATACAAACAAATGTAGGTTGTATATACAAACCTAGTTTGTACATACAAGTCTAAGTCATGACGGTAAAGGCCGGTGAAACATATTGTAATTATGGATGGGGGGTGTCCGAACACGTCCACATAGCCACCATTCACCATGAAGAGCCATGACTAACAAATATCCACCTGCATCACTCCATATCAACATGAACCGGTGCAGTTGTCTGTGAATGACCTCATATCAACCACTATTGGCCATTATCAACTATAGCCATAAGCTCTGCCCTTTTTCCAACTGCACTCCATTTTGAAACCATGGCCTATTCTGGACTGGCTTTATAAGGATACACTGCTATAAGGACACACTGCTATAAGGATACACTTGTATAAGGACACTGCGAATTCAGATGCTTTTTGTTCGAGAACTTCCTCCTCTGGACTACTATCGACGATCATTTGCTTCCCCCTGGTGATTTTCATGCTCCAAACGCTCATCCAGGTGGACTTCCTTCAACACCTTCTCCTTCAACTTCGTCCTCCTCCACTTTGAGAATGCAAGCTCCACTGAATTTCTCCAACATTGATGCAGCTCCAGTATGTCAACCCTCCTGGATGTGGACCGCGCTCCGGTTTCGGCTACTTTCTCCGATTTTGCACGGTCGGCTGGTAAAGAACTACCTCGCCCTTGTGGCTTCTTGGCGTCAGCTTTGCTGCGCCCCATTTCAGCCTTGTGCTGTTCTGTTCTTCTACCTGGTCACCTGCCACTACTTCCTCCTCAAGGTCTACTTCACTCGATTGATTTGCATCCGGCATTTTTGCTTTGGCATTCGCTCAACAACTGAATATTTTCTCCTGCAACTACAGGGCGATGAGCTAGCGGGGGCCGCCATTGGCGTGCCGGGAGACAGCGGTTGTGCTACAACAAGCGGTCACGAACCCCGCTGAGCGTCACTGAGAACTTCTCCACAATGGACAGTTCTCCTACTGTTAGTTTTCTCTCTCATCGGGGCATCGGGTTCCACCTATCCTGATGCCTCCGACCCAGTGTTTTAGGTGCTGGTAAGTAAATAGCCAATGTACTTATGATCCGCTTTGACATTGTTCTCTTTGCTTTTGATTCTCATCCATTGGCTATTTGCTGCTGTCATGCGGATTCCCTAGTGGAGCTGCATTGCGCTTCAGAAAAAAATCTAAGGCACATTGTCATTGCGTATGAATCGTCAGTAACCTCTATAGTAGGTAACCAGGGTACCCCAAGTAGACTATAGGGATAGTTACTTATTATAAAGGTAACTGGAAGGGAAGGCTGATACCCTTCCCATGAGAAACCAAAGTACAATGACTTCCCTTTCTACTAGATCCTTCTCCATCACATGCTGGTTTCTCGAATAGAGGACCCCCCAAATCATCCAATAGTATACCATTCATAGTAACAAAACAGCCATTTTTGGAGTATCCCTATTTTGAGAAACCACCAGATGCTGACAAAAACCAAACAACCAGCTCCCATGGGAGACTGCATCCTTGTCACCTCCGTACTGCTTCCTGGTTGCTGCACACTCCCTCTTGCAACTTTTGCATCTCGAAGTGTTCAGTTTGTTGCATGGTGTTGATCCCTGCTTAAAATCAAAACAATTCATGTCTGGAAGTCAAGGATAGTCGCTCGAAACATCATCTAAATCGTTCCTAAACATGATGTTTGGAAATCATCTGCCACGGTCAAAATGGTTCAAACACGGAAAACTGAGGATTGTAGATGCTCAGAAAATCGACCACAGGAATGGTTCCTCGTTTGGGAACAGGTTTGTTCACAATCAAACCAAGCAACCGATGTTCTAAAACGCATGCGCGAATTCGAGCTCTAGCAGCGATGAGACTGCTCAACAAAATACGAGAAAACTCGATTATGAAATCGTATATTGGTTTCTCAAAATAGAGAAGCCTCCAAATCATTCAATATCAATCATCGTTAGCAGTTGATAAACTGATCATTTTTGGAGGCTACATTTTTTACAGGGTGAAATTGCCCCAGCCAAGCTAGGCAAGCTGCTGGGTTGTTCGCTTCACATTGACTCATAGCCATATAGACAGTTGGTATATCCCTATTCTTTATCATTTATCGTTGATGAATTGATCATTAGCATTCATACATCATGAAACCACAACAGTTCTCGTATCCATTTAGCTGTGGGTCAGTTCACCCTGTACCCCTGGTTCCTGAATCATTCACCATTGTTTTCCCTATAAAAATGGTTCGTGAGTCGTGAGTCTCCCGCCCCAGTCAGCCACCAACAATCAACATTTTCCACAATTGTTGCTTCATCATTCCGTTGGTTGATTCATATTGACCCTAGCCATTTATCATCATTATCATCACTAATCAATCAATTACTATTAGCATTGTTACATGCTTCAGTGTTCATTAATATGAACTGACATTAGAATGGCTATTGTTATATCATTCTTATGATTACACATTAAAATGTTAATGCATATTGGAATGGCTGTTGTTCATTTTAGTTTATACATCATGAAACCAAAGCCATTTGGCACCCTTTTTCTCGAGAAACCAGCTTCAGGATGCCGCCAAACCCGCACCCCCACCTGTAGGCTGAATAGGTGACCACTATAGCCCCCAGCAGCACCGCAGCAATTGGCCTAGGAAGCTGCAACAAATGTAGCTGGCGCTTCATGAGTTGGGGTTAGCTCATCATGGCTATGAAGCCTATAACAAGCTGAAGTATTTAAATTCTATAGGCTCCATAACCATGATGACTATAACCATGATGGCTGATTGTTTAATTCTATAGGCTTCATAGCCTATAATTCTCTGGTTGAGGTGATTTCAACCAAACATGTGTGATTCAAAATGTTGAAAACCTCCAACCAGTTTTGGTGAATGTTACCAGTTGCGCCAACATGGGATGCACATCCAAGTACCACACGATTTGACCTTTGGAAAAGCTTACTGGAAGCTGTATAGTATATAGATGCTGACTGCCGGTGATTTGCCGATATGGAACCTTGGTAATTAGCAGCTAGCACCTCGTACTATAGGATGATCGCCCAAAGTTGCTCTGCTTATAATCTCTTGCAATCTAATTTGCAAGTCTGATAGCTGGTTCCAACTGCATCAGGTCATGTGAGGTTTTCAGCGTCAACTTGGCAGTCGCAAGATGAACATCCCAACAATGGTATCAGCGTGCAGCTTTGGGTCAATATTGGTTGGCCATGGCTCTTGGTTGGCCATGGCTCTTCATAGTTATCATGGCTATTGCAATAACCCTAATTTGCCATGTATGTACATTTACCTACATTTGGATCCTTTTGCAGGGAGTTATATGTTGGTAAAAAATGACATACATGGAGCACCTGGTTAATCCTATAGATATTGATCATATCATATCATAGATTACAGCTTAAACTTGCCCATGCTGTTCAGCAAAGCTTGGCTTGAGCCAATGGTTGCCCTTCCATCATCAACCAGCACTCACCATGGCCTGCAAATTTGCATCATAAATCGCTGGGTCAACATCCTGTTACCAGGCGCATGTCTGGTTCCATGGTTGACCATGCAGCTCCAGCAGCATTGCCGCAGAAAACATGAGTAATATTACTGATAATAATATGGGTGTTTCTCAAAATAGGGGTACCCCCAAATCATCTAGTGATTAATCATTTCTAGTCATAAACTAAGCATTTTTTGGGCTCCCTATTTCGAGAAACCACCATATGAATAATAGTAATGGTACTAGTAACAATGGTAAATGCCAATAAAGATAGCAATATTAATATCAGTAATGGTACTAGTACGTAAAAAATAGCAAACATCTTAGCAATAGTAATAATAGTAATACTAATACACAATATTGTAACAGTAATTGTATTTGGTAATAATTAGGAATGATACTAATGATAGTTGTTACTATAACTTGTAATTGTACTTGTAATAGTAGCAATACACACACACACAAAATTGCCACTCCGGCGCAGCAGAGTTGAGCTTCTGGCCCACGAGGGTCGACGTGACTGGACTTTTCGGCCTGAAGCTGGGTCACCAACAAGGAACTGGGGGTCGTTGAACGGAGCTTACGGATGGCGGATAATGCTTGATATTCTCTGGCAAGCCCACATGGAAGTTACATTCTACGCAGTGAATTTTTCGCTTCCAGGTCAGTTTGCCAATGAGTGGTGCTTAATGGTTGACTCTTATTAATGATGGTGAAATGATGATTACGTAGATATGTCATGGTCAATGGCGGTGAAACATGGTTGGTTGACAATGGTGACTAGGAAGTGACAGGCAACAAATCACCAGAAACCACTGACTGCTTCAATTCATAATGGATGCCATTCAGCAGGTGGGTTAACAAATGCTGGTCTGGCTGGTGGTTTCAAACCCTATGAAAAATATCAGTCAAGTAATTGTGCGTCAATGATTACTAGGGAAACTAAAAGATCTTTAAAACCACCAACCAGTAGTTTAACCACTATTGTTGCTTCTTATCCCCTACTATTTACCACTACTAATGGCTTTAACTTATAACCTTAGAAATCCGTTTAAAACCCCTATCATTCACCATTGTTGTTGCTTAGTATTCCCTTTTATGAACTATTGTGTACCATATTGATGGTTAGTATATGTTAGAATAGCATCCCCTATCTCAATCCCTATAAATCTCTGCAAAAACCACCAACCAATGGTCAGGAAAAGGTGAACAAACTCCTACAATGTCCTGGCCGCTACTGGCTTCCCCAACAGTGGGGTGTACCCGGAAGTCCTTACCCTCCCAGTTACCAACAAATAGCAGGCAATCAGGGAACCCCTGGCGTAGGGATGGTTACCCATTATAAGTTGCTAACTGCAAGGGTAGGGAGTTGCTAACAAATTTCCACCTGACACACCAAAACTATAGTGAGATCATACCCAAAGATGCAAAAACTCGGTGGTAGTGAAGCCATCCGGAGAGCTAGGAATAACCCCAGCAGTTAAAAATGTGTCAACCCCTACAACTGGTAGAATCATTTGAGCAAAAATCGTTGTGAACCAGCAGCTCAGGCCCAAATTGAAGGTTGGACTTCTGGCAGCAAAGCTTTTTTCCATTCATATTTGTTCAGAGGCATTCCCCAGCTTTATAAACCGATCTAAAGTACGGTATCAACTACAGGTCGGATTGGGTTGAGCCTCCCAGCATTCGCACATCTTGCCTAAACTTACGTTCTCATATCTGATAATCCAATCTCCATGGATGAATCCTGATATTGCTGGTTGAAAAGAACCTTTCGGAATTGATGACCCTTGCCACTGACCAGAAATCAGGATCATATCTGCGTGTATTTCTTATTGCTGATGATGGACCTCTACGATTCATCTTTTCTGACCAATGTCCAAGCACAAAGAACTTACATGGTAAGTACACTCAGGATTCACCAGTCATTATCCCCGCGACAGATTCAACATGATATGCCAGTGGCTCAGTTCACCCTGTGGTATCATAAACCATCAAAATTGTTTAACCTCATGAAATTGGTTGGTTAAAGCCTTGACCAACCAACGGATGCCTAAGGCTCATCAGCCTGACCGCGCCGTTGCGCCTGCATGCTGCCGATAGCTTTTTCGTCGTGACCTGCGGTGAGAGCGTGACAACCGGGCGGCCACTGCTGGAGATGCCAAGGAGGCACAGATACCGTTGGTCGTGCGGCTCAAACGTTAGCTAAGTTGGGTTGTAACTAGGGTAACTACCAGGTATGGTAGATGTATGTAGAATGTAAGTATAGTTCAATGGCCTTACCAAGTTGTAAATGGGGGACCCACCTTGTAGGGAGTTTGAAATTCAGAGAGACATGCTGAGTGGTTGAATGGCTTTCTGCAGAGGTGAATATTTGGTTTAATGAAGGGTAAGGTTTCTTAAATAAATTCATGTCACTCAATATAATTGATTGAAGACGGATAGGCTGTAATTAATTTAGATGTCATTGATTAGAAGAGAACAAAAAACGGCTGATAAAAGCGGTTGGATGCAAGCATAAATAAAGGATATAGTGATGTGATACATGATTTTTGATTAGGGATGACCATTTAAATTGTCAGTCCATATTTCCACTTGACATGTACTGTAAAGTCATATAAGAAACATAATGTAAAATGTAGACAAACGTAGGCAAACCTACACATTCTACCTCTCTATATAGACATGCCTGCATATGTGAATTATCTACTATATGATCTTGGTGGCTTATAAATCCTTTTGTAAAAAACATATGTCATTGCTTTTAAGTGGATACAGGTCAATTCCATACAATCCCAACAGTTCTAAAGATCAAAGTTCGTGGCTACAACCCTGCCAGTTCTGTATATGGGTGCGTCAGAAAATAAGGAGCCCTTCCCGGAATGTTTGTCTAGGGGGTATGGTTCGGGGGTATGGTTCGGGAGTATGGTTCGGGTATGGTTCGGGGGTATGGTTCGGAATGTGGGAAACCCATGGCCCACGCAACAAATGAATTATGGGATAGCCTTTGTGGGGATCGAAAAAGAAGGATCAACCCAGTTTGTCATGCATGAGTTTCCATGTTACCAAGGGTGAACTCTTCTGTTGAAGGTCATTCTCCGCCATCTGCACGCAGGGCTGAGGCTTCCCCAACATGTTGCTTGTAATCTTTCTACAAAGCAAAGCAAAGCAAGATTGTAGGAAATTAGACGTTCTGAATGGACATGATAGACAGCACCATGATTGATGGTTTCTTATAAATCATCCATAATTGCTGGTTCATTCCTAGTCCTATTCATCCATTATTGATGGTTCCTTCGTCTTCGTCCACAATTGAACATTCATTGTTTTTAATTTACTATCCAACGATGACTGATGGGTTACTTTTAATTGTCCTTTATTTCTTCGCAGCTCTGAATGGGCGCTCACAAATTACAGGTTGGAGGTATGGTTCGGGTATGATTCGGGTATGGTTCGGGGTATGGTTCGGGACAGATTTTTTACCTACCTGAAACCAAAAGTGTCACAATGAGGCAGCGGCGGCAGCGGCAGCAAGAAAGCAGCAGAAAGCAGCAGAAAGCAGCAAGAAGCAGCAGCAAGCAGCAGCAAGCAGCAGCAAGCAGCAGCAAGCAGCAGCAAGCA
>VSDK01028396.1:459407-486330 GCA_009767595.1 Symbiodinium kawagutii | reverse complement strand
GAACAAAGAACTGCGAAGCCAGCGAATCAATCCGAATTACAAGTTGTTAAAAAGACACTGTGAAGCCCCAATGCTGTCATCACTTTACCCTATCTATAGGGGTATGGTTCGGAGGTATGGTTCGGGTATGGTTCGCAGGTATGGTTCGGGGGTATGGTTCGGACAAGTCGAACGTTCCTCTCAATACTAAACTGGGTACCCCTTAAAAAAACCCACACCCATATGCATACTTGGCAGTGGGTCAAAACCCTGCACCCCTGGCTTCCCTATCATTAACCATCGTTTTCCCTATCATTGTTGGTGATTATCCCCATTGGCTTGTCGGATTCTATTGACCCACTGCCACTTTTATCTACATGTATGCCAATCCCGTGCATCAGAAACCTGGGTATTGCTCGCAGAAACGTCCACCGATCCACGGTCACTGCAATGAATCATTCGTGAGCCATTGCCAGCAGTGGCTGCGAATTCACACGAAATGCTTAGCAAATGGTTCACAACGGGTCTTATAATGGTTGATATGGCTGATTAATGGCTAGTCAATGGAGAATGGCAGGCGTAACTAAAATGTTCAACGTACTTTGAAGAACCTTGCTACTAGTAGTGGTGGCTTACAGTAAAGGCACATTGAAGGCACCACTCTCTATTGAAGTCGCCATTGCTAGCCTTGAGGCTGTGACAATTAATAACTATGTTACATTGGAGGAGACCGAGGCTATATGAGAGAGAACTTCTACCTTGAAATCAGTGCTACTCACCTTGAATGTAACATCAATGCAAATGCAGTCTATTCTTTTGTTGGTGTTTTCAGTCAATGGCTCATGTTTCTGTCTTACCAAATCATCATTCCGGCGCAAAGAGTGCAACTTCTCTTGCACGAATCAATGAACAAGCCCACATACCCTCACACCATAACTATCATCCAGTCGAGAAGTGACAACACAAATATGAATTTATACTCAAAGGATACGAAACATGTTTGGAGCCACCCTGCACAGAGAGAACCACTTCATCCCAAATATCGACCCCTTTTCACGGGGAGCTATTTTGAAACTGAGTTGGACTCTTTCCTTCTCAGGATTTCAAAACAACAAGAAGCAAGGAGACATCCAAATTCCATTCTCCAACCAAGTTCAGTGAACTCTGAATTTAAGAATAGTTTAGAGCAATAGTAGTTAAACGCCAAGTAAATTCAGTGAAGACCTATAGATATTTCTTCCTCAAAGTACATGCTGAAATTGGACCCAGGGAGATTCAAATCATTCTTGGACAAGGCACCATTTGCAAGAAAACCTTGCCCGACCAGATTTCTTGGAAAAAAACATACACGGCAAAGTCATATCCTGGTACACCTTAAATAAACTGTCGTTTCAACCTCTTTGGTAAAATCTTGGTCAACAAACCTTAACCAACCAACCACCCATTTGTTAATACTAAAACATGTTTAAAACCAAAACCACCAAACAGTAAAGCCTTAATGTTCGACCCTATTGTTTCTGTTTGAGGGCGGCAGAACTTCTCTGGTTGGTGGTTTGAATCCCTGTGCAAAATATTAGTCAACCAACCATTTGTTAATGCTTACTAGGGAAAATAAAAAATGTTTGAAACCACCAACCAGTTCTCCATGCGCCTGGTGTCTTCCCAATCGCGGGAAGCGGAAAGCGCTGCAGGTCGCGTGTCCGGCCACTGGCACTTGCAGGGTCCGGTGTCCGCGGTCGCAGCGAAGGAAAATTGGGGCGTTCCCAGTGCCTACACTACAGCTTGAGCAACAGCACAGAATCAACAGGACATGATTAGCTTCTGATGGTTTTTGATGGTTCCTGATGAATCATGGAGAAGCTTATCTGGTTGGTGGTTGAACCAACCCTATGAAACAGATTAGTCAACCAACCACTTGTTAATAATTACGTTTGGGAAAATAACAGATATATCTAAAACCACCAACCAGTGCTGGTTTCTGATGGTTTCTGTATCTTACACTCGGAAACCGTCCAATCTCGGGGATGTCGAGGCATTTCTATTTGGATCCAGATTTTTGAGAGGAACCGTGGTACCTTCAAAGCAACAAGGCGATTTCCATGACTTATTCTGGGAGAGTCCAAGGACACCCGCTGTCTGGATTCTGAATATTATGCACCCCCACCAATAACATGATTCTGGTAACTTTGTATGGGTCGTTACCAAGAATCCCAAAAATGGACAGAACATCACAACATTTGGGTACATTTGGGTCGTTTATGGGCTGTTCACAAGGGGTGGAGGGTGTTGACCCACAGTCAACTAATGACAACTGTTAGTTTACCACTGGTGACCCGGTGACCCAAACCATTTTTGCACGATTTGGCTGTGGGTCAAAACCCTTAGTCCCCCTGGTTCCCCATCATTAACCATTGTTTCCCTTATTATTGTTGGTCATCATCCCCCATGAAATTGGTTGGTTAACTGCTTGACCCATAGCCATACATAGCTGGTATATCCCCTATAGTTGCTAGTTGTTATCCCCTATTATTAACCATTAACCAGCTAGTTAACCATTGGTTGGTTGGTTAAGTGCTTGACCCAGCTCGCCATTTCGCAGCTACCAAAAATAAGTTCCCCTGAACTCCTGCGGGCCTCCGTTTTCTCTGCAACGGACGCCTGGCCGGAGTCTTCCTCACCACGCCTCCACGACGTTTTAGCATGTGTGCCATGAACGAAACAGCTCATCCGCTTACCCAAGGTATGGGTGCATTCAACCAAGTCTTAGGGGGTCCCAGTTCTGCTGGGTCACCCAACTTGTAACTGCTGGTTCATACACACTCCGACTCTCAGTATTTTGGATAAACAGTGATGAATCTGTCCCTTACTATGCTTCCAGTTACCATGAAACAGTAGGTAACCAAGCCCAGTCACAACTAGCTGGTAGAAAGCAGCTGGCTACCAGCCCCTAGTTCATGGGAACAGGAAGCATATGGTATGATGAAAAACTCGGACAGGGCCAGCACAATGAATCCACCGATGGTGTAGCCCACATGAAGTGACCAGGCAAGGACTTCGGCGCCGCGAAGAAAAACTGCGAGCAACCGACATCTGCTGGAGAACTGGTTGATGGCTCCATGAACTGCAACCATAGGCTTGGTGCTATAGCGTCCTGGTGATGCTTCATGCTGCTTAGACTTGGCTCAACAGCCTCTTTCCTATAGAAAACACCGTGTATTGGAGGCGATGGTGACGATGCCTAGGAAGAAACCACTACTACCGCAGGGAGTGGACTGCCGATCAACGAAGAGTTTGGTCCCTCATGATTCTAATACATTCTGATCATAGGCTACTTCCAACCCCATTTCAATTTGTGATGATAAACAAAATCATTGTTAAGCAAACTCCTTCATAGTCCTCAGTCCTGATCGTATAATATCTCATTCCACTGAAACAGATCAAATCAACCAATGATCAACCAGTGATACTGGCCAACGATGTTTGGTAACCACTTCCTCACCACCCAAATTACAAAATTGAACACAGGAGTTGGACCTGAAACGGACAGGGTTGCGAATGCGAAGCTTGAACCCTCGAAATACCAAGCACCTACGACATTGCTGGCCTAGTCTAGTGCCTTGTACTGACTGCTCCATGGCACAGCAGTTTCGCGCATAGCACGGCTGTGGACACTGCCGACTGTCCGGCAGCATTCCGACATGCTAAGGCCAGCTAAGACCTGCTTAGCACACGTGGCAAAGTCTGCGACTTGGTGGACATGGCGAAGCCACAATGAACCATGCAACGGTCAGCATAGTTGTCAACCTGAATAGGTGAATTCTCAAAATAGGCACCCCAAAAAAAGATTGATTTAGGATTGGTCTATTACTATACAATGGCTGATTGAAACACCCAATTGCACTCGTTTGGTGGAACATGAAGAAGTTGTTGGAACAAGCCTGCATTTGTTGAAACATGTTGAAACATATGATGAAAATCAAAACAGATTTAATATTTGTGTATAGACTATCTACAGAGACATGGCTCACATTTGTTTTGCAAACAACAATGGCTATTCAACTCCAACGAATCAATTTGTAGGAGTGGTCCGGTGTTTGGTTTGTTCTACGTGGGCCTTGTTTTGACCCATCCGCAAAGAATAGCTGGCCTGCCCTGCTTTATCCTGTGGAGCTTGACCAACTTGGGATCAAGCATAGCTACGCATCAAATCATCTGAAGAATGGCTGATGTTGGTTGAGCATCTGTTGATTGATCTGGCGCAAATGCATTTGCTGATTTGCTGGTTGATTAGCTCATAGCAACTTGTCTTTAGTTCAAGCTTGGGTTAATAGTGATCAATGATTCCTACCGAATCACGGTCGATCATGTTGCCAGAGCACATGGCTGCGGGTCAAAACCCTGTACCCCAAACGGTACCCCTGGTCCACTGGTCTAACCATTGTTTTTCCCATGAGTTTGTTGGGTGTTGTCAGAATTATCCCCTTAAAAACTGGTGGTTAAAGCCTTGACCCACACATGAGGCTGGTGCCAGGACGAAACTCAGTGGTCGCTTGGCTGCCCACGACGAGTTCCTAGCAGCAGCTAGGAACCAATTTGGTTGAAAGATATGGGGGGTTCTTAAAATAGGGGTGCCCCATGATGCCCCTGAATCATCCAACAGAAACCATTTGTAGTAATCAACAGTCCATGTTTGGGGTTTACAATTTTTAGAAAGCTCCAGATTGAATAACCGAATCACACTGAAGAGACAGATGAAGCTTGCAAGGATCAAAGTAGCTTCATGCCATGCCACTGAATTAATTAGTGGGCTTCTGTGGAAGAAATCGCCTGGTAAGTACCTTCTCCAGGGCCCAACAGATGCACTGGTAGCCCTAGAGGTGGCACTGGGCGTGAATCGCCACGCTGGGATGAGCCATACGTGGCACGGTGGCCAAAAGCTACACCGGAAGAAAGGCTTGGGCTGCAGCAAGGACCAGATTGCTGGTCCTTGCTGCAGGAAGATTGCTGGGATGCCCGAGGTGGTTCAAGCGCAGGTCCAAGATGCAGATGGTAACTCAACACTTTGTCTGCGCATGAACCACCCCAAGGAGGGTCCCTGTCTGGAGTGATCAAAGATTGCGACCAGCTATCAACACAGCCTCCTGAGAAAATTTGCTGCTTTGGCGAGCTGGATCCTGCACGGTATATCACCCAGAAATCATGGTTTCTCCTGTGTGAAAAGGAACATCACCAATGACCTTCAGGGGATGGTTTGATCACCCCAGCGCAGTAAGTTTTCAAGCTCTTTCAGAGTACTTGAAAGTGTACATGGATAGCCAACATCATTTCACCCATCTGTCCAAATTCTGGAGGCTTAGACACTGAAAAAGCACAAATGATCCGAAGAATCTACATCTTGTCTCAGTGCCATCTGAAGCAAGAAACGGCCACATTCCACCTCCATCACCTCCACTACAATGGAAGTTACCTTTATAATGGTAACCATCCCTATGCCAGGGGTTCCCTGGTTGCCTGCTACAACTGGAAGGGTGGGGTACCCGTAAAGATCCTCATAAAAACCCTTCACGAAGTTGAAGGTATTTGGGATCCCGGGATTGATGCGTTTAGAATTCGGGACCGGAACCCCCATCAGAGCTGGCCAAACATCGTGCCCCGGTGCTGGCCACTGCAACGGGCTACGATCACCGCTTCATTGGCCACGGTGTGCCCGAACCCAGGATTGGTCGTGGAGTTTCAAATCGTTGTAAATCATTGGCTTACGAATGAATGGTTGCAAGTTCAGTTCAGGATTTTCAAATGGTTGTACACTGGTTACATGATGATAAATTCAAGCTTGTAGTTCATGATCAGTGGTTCACAATCCCCACCCTAGCCTTCCTGTTATATATTTAGTACTGCGTACTCATGTAATCTCATGTGGTGGATCAATCGATGTTGGCAAATCCTCCACGGAGCATTCACTTGGGTGAGATGTTCCAATGGTTCGTCGTTCACCTGCAAGGGCCGAGCACCCCAAGCAGTGCTCCTCCTTAACCTCTCTGGTAAGGCCCAACTGGTTGCTTGATGACCGCAGTAAAGCTCCTCCTTAACCATTAGGCACTGCCTAACCAGGCAGTTCTACTGCTGTAGTCCCAGTTCATGGGTCGAAATTGGTTGTGAGCCAGTTGATGTATGGCTAGCAGATGGTCTGTGGTCAATCTATGTCTAACCTGTGGAACACTTTCAGAACAACATGAAGAACAAAGAGTTTACATTGGCCGCACGTAGCTACCCCATTCTTAGTCAGTTGCTTAGTCATCCATTTAGTCACTTAGCTGTTGAGTCAAACATCACCTGGTTTCCCAGAGATGGGGATCAACGTCAACGGGGAAAGGGACTGGTGGTTGCTTGATCTCTGCTTGATTGGCTCGTGCCTCGTTAGTTTGGACTAGAGATAAACTTTTACAGCAGGGTTTCGTAGATACAACCTATATAAACCTATGGTTTTCCAATGAGTAGTAGGGAAACCATATTTTTTAAGGGTTGCTTCATGACCAGTTTCTTGAGCATCCATAACCAACCATCACCAAGCAGTAGTCACTGTGATGTGGTGTTTTCTTAAAATTGGGGGCCCCCAAATCATCCGATAGGAACCGTTTATGGTAATAAACCATCCATGACTTTTGGGTCCCCTATGACTTGAGAAACTGACGTGTCCATAAACAACCATCATCAACTCATAGACCATCCACTAAGAATCAAGAAACCATCAACTAACGTTCATTACTTGGATGTGCAGCTGGGGTTAGTTCACCATGGCTATGAACCCTGGAAGGTAGCTGAACTTACCCCATTTGACCCCTACAACCATAGTCAGCTTCCAGTTTCTAACTGGAGATGCACATTCAAGTAGTCATCAGCGTCATGAATCACTGATCAACCGTCAGTTCTCAGCCATCAAATACTCTCCTACCTAACAATCATTGGGGTGTCCCAACTGACCAATTTGGAGTGTTGGAGGCACAATTCCATTAACCTGTGGAACTGATCTGGAGTCTACACCGCGATTGATAGATGTTCTATATATGCATGTACCGTCATATACTTTTATACAGATGAAAACATATAGAATCTTATACACTAGTCAAATATTATGAAATACATATGTACTGCATGTAAAGCTATGCATTTATGTAGCATACGTAAATATATATATATAAATAAAAAATAACCATACATAAA
Source organism: Symbiodinium kawagutii (assembly GCA_009767595.1). NCBI lineage: Eukaryota > Dinophyceae > Suessiales > Symbiodiniaceae > Symbiodinium > Symbiodinium kawagutii. The sequence continues at coordinate 479,130 of VSDK01028396.1, read as the reverse complement.
TATAAACTAATATAAATAGATATAAATACAGAAACAAAAATATAAATATAAATATACATAAAAGTAGACATAAAAAAAGAAAGAAAGAAAAAAGAAAGAAAGAGAGAGAGAGAGAGAAAAAATATAAATAAATACATAGATAAATAAAAATTAGATAAATAAAGAAATAAATGAATAAATATATATATATATATCAACCACCCTGGACTAATATGGAGTAAATGCTGAATCTCAATGGTTGGACCATCCCCAAGGTCGGCACATGAGCAATGAATTTTGATCCATCTTCAGCATCGAAGGATTGCTGTACATATCTGGCTGGCGATAAATTTAAAGCCATCCCAGCTGCACACTAGTTCATCAACCAACTATTTCTAATATGTGGAAAAATAGAAATTGAGAGAACATGTAAAAAAAACAGCCAAATATGATTTCATGTAAATACAAAGAATCATGTTGAAGGGCTCGCCAGGCTGAACTGTTCAGGTACTGAATCGCATGTCCACTGCAACCACGACAGGTCGCATGTTCGCGCAGATCGCGCCTATTGTATTCGCCGCATGCTTCCTGGCTATGGCTGAGAAAATGAAAAGGAGAGTTGAGTTGCCAGTCCATATGGCTATGGGTCGATATTAATCATCAATAATGGCTTATACTAACCAACCAAATCATAGGGAAAACAATGGTTAATGATAGGGGAACCAGGGTTACAGGGTTTTGACCCACTGCCATACACATAGACTCGTGATTACCACCCCTCTGAAAAAACTGCCTGTGCATCAACCATGCATATGTGATTCAGAAAATAAAACACGTTTAACCACCTACTAGTACATTATTTTCGGTTTGTTCTATGTGCGGATTGAAGGTTGCATCCTGTGAGAATGTGATTGTAGCAAATACAGTGTTGCATGTTTTATTTCCACAGAATTGCCGTAAGAGTTTATGCTTATCAAATTGCTTGTCATGCTCATACGTGTGGGTGTTCGGATTTCCATAGTGGGGATTCCCTGCTCGATCATGTAATTGGTTTCAAGGTTTGCAAACATGCTAAAATGTACAACGTACAAGTGCACGTGTAGCATGCACTCTATAACAACATAATGTAACACTTGCACAAAACACAAGGCACATCGAATCAGACCTTGGTCTTTCCGTTGAACTACCTGTATATTGTCAATTGATTGTTTCCAGATCATGGGCTGGATTCGATTGGTATTTGTCCAACATAAGCAACACGCAATATGATAGTTTGTTAACCTAAATGCAGAGAACCGAGAACCACCCATTTCAAATGACTATTCTATTGAAAACAAACATCAACATATATCAACATCTCATCATTTTCTGCACCTGTTAGTTTTTGAGGGGAAATTTAGACGGCAAATCGTCACTAGCCCCGTATGCCACGTATTGAAGCACACATCTCCGTGTGCTTTGGGCCAGCTACATGATATTCAATGTGAATCAGCAACAACAACGGCAACAGCAACAACAGCAGCAGCAAAAACAATCGGCTGATAATTTGCCTGCCGAATCTGGATTCTGTATCACCCTCTCAATCCCCTACCTACAACAATCACCTGGTTGGTGATTTCAACCGGTGTGAACAAGATTTGTTGTTCAATGAACCATGCCAAATACTGGGGAAAATAAAGAATGCTTTAAACCATCAACAAATCCAATAGCTCGCTTCAAGAACCAAGGGTCGGTAGTAGTCTGCCACCGGATCAAAGTCTGTCTCGAAGGTGTCACCAAAGACTTTCACGTAAAACCTGCAGGTGCAGGTTTTGAGCCAAGAAAATACCCGGATGGTGTTGGTACATTTGCCTTCGCAACTAGGTCATGTATGGTATACTGACGCGAAATTTGGTCATTTTACAGGTAATTGCAGTGTAAACATACCATACATGGAGCATCTGGAATAGGCAAAACGTGTCACAAGATGTCACAAGAATAGTGACAAAACCCACCAATCCGCAATTTATGTTGACCCTCAATTACCGTTCATTTTTGGTATTCATGGTATTACACTCCCCTGACCTTTTAGTTACCTATGTAGGTAACCAGGGAGCCACTGGCGTAGTGATGCTTCCCTTTAATCCAGGTAACTGGAAGGGTAGGGCTCGTTATTTCTAGACCTTTACCCATTCTTATAGGATAATCGAGGGTCAGGGTACACGTAACATATGATTTTGATCCAGACCAAGGATGACCATTGGACTCTCCAAACTGGTTATGAATTGGTGGGTCAAGCACCATATGATCTTAGCAACTTCAGGGCCACAGCTCCCTTCAACATGTGTCATGTGTGACATACTTTAAAAAGTGGGTCATTCACATGGTGGTTTCTCAAAATACGGATACCCCACATGTTTTTTTTTACTACTAAAAGTGATTATAATGGGATGATTTGGGGGTACCCCTATTTTGAGAAACCACTGCATGGGTGAGTGTTGGTATCAAGATCTGGCTCACAAAACTTCTGACAGCACAATTGTTTGACATTTTGCCCAGTTCATGGGTTGTGACAGCTGCTTCAGACCACATAGGTAACCTATTTTTGCATCTTCAAGAACCAAGGTTGGTTGAGTATCAACCTTTCCAACGAAGTCTGCATTTGTGTCCGTTGTACGTTGTGGCTGTGGGCATGAATCATGTGCGGGGAAATCAAGAGCACCAACAGCAACAGTCAACCTGTGGAGAAATATTTGTCTCGCCATCGTGCCCCTCCAGTACTATCAAACAGGATCAACATTTATAATCATAATTCATCATCACTCCCTATGGTGATCACTATCAACCATTAATTCACCGCTCTCAATTCTCAACCATTAGGTCTTCATCATCACCACCAACCATCAATTCATCACTGGGAATCAATCACAAATTCACCGTTCTCAACCATTAAATCGTCATTACAAGGTGGGCCCCCCTAGATATAACTTGGTGTATAAGGACATAACAAACTATAGTTATATATGCCATACCCTAGTGACGAAATCCAATGACTGTAGCTGGTGAACGGGGACCACCTTGTATCAACCATTGATTCACCATCTCCACAGGTGAAATTCCCTCTGAGTTTTCCGGATACCCACTTGCCCCCCGCAACGCGACAAGGGACGCTACAAATTCCTCGAAATCGATGGATCCACTGCCATCCTACTCGTGGCGCCGGTGGTACGTGCAGGGCAGACATGAACGACACAGCAGCTCCCTTCAACATGGATAGCATGTGAATAATGGTGAGCTATTACTGGTCACGAGCTATTACTGGTCAACAATGGGTTGATAACCATCAGTAAGGGTCAACAACGAGGGAAATTCACCATCAATGATGGTCAATGGTCAATACTGGGCTTAAACATAGAAATAATCATGGGAACTCCTTAAACAGGGCTGAATCATGGGAGCTATGAAGGGTCAGATCAATAATGGTCGTGTGTCCATATCCCAGCAATCTCTATTGAAAGAATGGATTCCAATGGTTGATGATAGGGATGAATAGTTGAGATAATCACCAACGAACAGGGTCATTCGTATGGGGGGTTCTCAAAATAGGGGACCCCAAAAAATGGTTGGTCGATTACTATATATGATTAAAATTGGATGATTTGGAGGGTACCCTAATGACTTGAGAAATCACCATACTGGCATAGACCAGAGAAGATTCACCATTGATACTTGCTGGTTTTGGGAATATCAATTTGAGTATCCCACTCAGTGACACTTGATGCTTGGAAAATCACCATCTTGTTTAGAAACCCTGGGAAAACATCAAGTTCAGTGGTGGAGTGTTCATTGCTGTGTTAGATCGCCAAGGAGTAATTACATGAACCACCAGGATGAATGTTGCCTGAGCCTTTTAATATATCTTAGTGAGTTATACTGAATCACCAAGGATACTTCAATACTGAATTGAATATGGATAGTCAAAAATAATGATGCTTCGTCAGTATTACTTGTTAATCAATACGCGATCATGATCAGCTGGCCACGGAGTAGAAGTTGATGGACCTTGATAGTTTGAAGGTTGGCCAACTATGAGCATATCAGCAAGCAAACCCTTATATTAGTGTTTTAATGGTAGGTATGAACAACTGATACAAACTCATGCACCTGATTAAAACGAGAATGATTGATGATGCTAATCATTATGATCGGTCCGTGGTGCAGTACATGGCGTACATGGTGATGATTAATGGCTAATTTAATGATAGTTGATGCATGATTGATACCTCAACTTATAGTTATCCCTGATTGAGAGGCTAGTACACAGAAATGATAGATCTTAGATGGTTAGTTCACAGGTTGGCCGATACCTATGAGCATCAAGTTGGCCATTTTCATTAACGAGTAAACTTGTTTTGGTAGTTAGGCATTTATTGCAACATCAGTGCTGGTTAACTTTCAATGGCTGATGATTAATGATAAATCAATACATGGTCATGAATGATCAATTCACCCCAATTCTTCGTGGGCTACTTGGTACAAATTAATGATGATTTATGGCGAGTGCTTGGTGTATGTTAATTGAATCTTAATACTGGTTCCGGATGGTTAAGAGTGATAGCTACTCATGATGGTTCGGTTGGTTGATGTTTGATGGTGGCAGATGTTAATTGATAAGTAATAAGAAATAGACCATTAATGGTTAGCTGAATGGTTCGACCACGGCCCAAAGCAATTGATAGTAAATCAACGATTAAGCATGGTATCTGATGGTTGATTTATGCTGAATTTGTGATTAAATTAAAGTTGATTGATGCTTGGCTATTGCTGATTGAAACTTAGTTGTTGTTTAATGCTCAAGCAGCTATAATGCATGATAGTTCATACATGTTCATATTTCATAGTGATGGTTCATGATGATGAATGAAGGCTCATGATGCGATTAAACTAACAAGAAACGCAAATGAGAGATTGACAATGGTTCATGCTGTCAGTACTGCTCCATCATGTGCCCCGTATTTCAATCGAACACTGAGCATCACTTCAAAGCACACAGAATCGTCACAGGTTTCCGTTCAGTTTCTGCGAGGGTTTCAGATGTAAGGGATGGATCCGGTTCATGAGAAACAATGAAGCACAAAATGAGAACCAAATTGTAACCGTGCATATGAGGTGGTTTCTGTAAACAGTGCAGTGAGGGTACCCCTCAATGATTAATTTCAATAGGATTGGTAATCATTTACAATTCATTTTAAGGCCGGCCCAAAGGTCCCATATCCTAAACGAACCAAACACATCAGTGATTGGTTGGAGCATGATATTCTTGCTAAGGGTCACCCTGCGGTGAAAATCCCAAGCATGTCTAGTCCAACTGCTGAGATGACCTGCATTTGCCGGTTGATGTTGGCCCAGAACCACGAATCATGCCATAAAGTAATTACTATAGATTAATGGCTGATGGTATAGTTATTACTATAGACTTGAAAAGCAATTACTATAGATTTATTACTATAGATTATACTAATAGTATATTCTGAGTACTGATGGTCCACTCAGGTCTCCTATTCTCCATTAATCCAGTTTGTAGCTGCTACATTGCAGCTCATTTGTCCATCCTCACAACTCCTGCGTCACACAGAGCGCAGCCGCGCCTTATCCGCATTGCGCCACATGGACATCACGCGTTCTTGTGGCAAGTCCAGACCAGCAGGGATTTTCAAGAGATCCGTTATGATGTTCTTGAACTCGTTCTCAGTCGCGCAATGCCGCAACGATAGTGACCAAGATGCTCCCTCTTATACTGACCCGGAAGCCAAAACACTGACAATATGTAATAAGTAAACAAGCTATAAATGTTGTAGAGGCCTTTCCCCACAACAAAGGCGGACAAAAGTAGCCGCCCGGTCTTGCTCTATGTGGAGTAGTCATGGCATACCGCCTGCCGCGAAAATGATAGAATTCGCAGGCCGTGCCCATGTTGCATGTGGCTGCGCCCTTCAACTAAACATGCGAGATATATTGAAAACAGTGGCTATACGCAGAGCTTTGGGGTCCAATGCTTCAGGTTGTTTTGTCTTTTCATGTTTTTCTATCTAAAAAGTTCAAACACAACGAGCGAAAGGATTTTCAGTACCTCGTAGGACTTCTGGGCAGGTCTTGTGAACATGGGCCAACCCTGCCAAATGGCCGTAGGTATGTATGTATGCATGTCTGTTTGCATGCTTGTTTGCAATGCACATACAATAAAAATACACTCACACATTGACGCACAAGATCACTTGTAAGTACTGGCTGACCATTCCCAACGGACAAAGATGTCTCTGGTAGATCAGCCCCAATATACAGAGCTCTCAGCCGTTTCGTTGGTGAACATAACGGGGGGAACCACCAGTTCTAGTAGATATGACTTGAACCACAACTAGTTGGTTCAGATCAACAGTTAGCTAAATTGGTTTTTAAATATGGTAACTACCACACGTGGTAAATATAGCTAGAGTCAAATGGCGAACCTCAACCAACTTCTACCGTCTGTGGCACCCGCCCGCCTGCCCCACCGGTTCCTGCCGACCCAACCCCCGTGGGCCGCGGACGAATTCGATGACACCATTGGAATTCAGGTCGTATCCTGAACTCCAGTTCTCGACCACGGGCCCAAGGGTTTAGGTAACCTGGGGTTGGCTATGGTTAAACTAGTGCAGGAAACATGGCTTACAATCTGAAATTATGTATAGAACATAAATTCAGGGCATCATCTGATCAGCAGGCTATGGTTTTGTAAAAACTTATACATGGGTCTATGAATACAACATCTGAATATAAATGTAATGAAATAACGTATTGCCATGAGGAATAATGTGCAGAACGAAATGTTGTTTGTTCTGTCACAATCAGCACATGACACCCCAACACCATTGATGTCAGCACCTCCCAGGAGAGGGAGAAACAGTAAAGAAGGAGGGAGAAGAGCAATGCGGTGGACTGAAAGAGAGAGAGAGAGGGAGGGGAAACAAACAATCAGGCATCCAAAGATGACACCTTCGAACTTCAGATAACATCTATCCATCTACGGGTGTATTTCCCTCCATTTTCAGAATATGTTGTTACAGTTGCAAATATTCGGGGCAATGTGCCATCCTTATGATGGTGAGCCTTACCAAGCCTTTCTCGTGGATTGATGACCATCCCTACATGGAAATACATCAGCTCTGATTGTGGAGAGGAAATTCTGGTTAATATACCATGACTAGGTGCGATACCACGTGCAACTTCCAAAAAACATCAATCGGTATATCGGTAGATCTATCAAAGCAATGTTCATGAATATGATATTCATCTTGGAGTCTTCATGGGTGAAACAACGCTGGCATCACGACAAAGGCTCGGTCGAAGGCTTTCTTGTAACCTTGGCAAACAAGCAACGTCCACTTCCACATTGAACAAAAACCAGTCAATCTAACGCTGTACAAAAAGCATCTACATACAGCCTATATATGCATTTATATATATATATATACTTGTGCTTTGCTTAATTTTAAAAGTTAAACACTGGAAGCATGTATTCTGTACAAACAATACGTAATCATATGTGCTGCATATTACATGCATTACATGCATGTGCAAATATAAAGATAAATGTATATAAGCACAAATCAAATATATATATATATATATTTATTTATATAAGCACATACATATCTGTACAAGTGGTTTCCTGCACACCCATGAAAGCCCTCAAGTTCTTCCAGATTCCGCCTCTCACATCCAAATAGTCGTGAATCCATTCCAACAGCCAAAGAACCAAAAATAATGGGGGACATAAGCAACAATGACAATAATGACACATAAAATTACATCTATCTATCTATCTATCTATCTATCTATCTATCTATCTATCTAATAAATAAAGCAATAACAGTATATTTTTATAGATATATATATATATATATATTTAAATATATATATATATACACATTCTATTTTACATAAATAGATAAGCAACAATAGTAGTGGTAAACCTCATACAGGGTTAGTTTATTATATCGGAGAGATGTACCATGTACTATATATATACAATTAAGCAACAATGATGAGGAATGATGAGGATATATAAGCATCTTGGGCTATCAATCAATAGTGGTAACAAAAACCGTCCCCCCATGCCTGGTCATTTAAATAGGAAAACCAACCAGCTACGGGGTATATCATTGATGGACTATGGCAAGCTGCACGTGTAGCAATACCAATGCACCAAAAGCCATGGGTAACCCTCAAATCATCCCAACAACCAATTATGTGTTTTGGTCAAGGCAAACTGGGCTGAAAACAGCCCTTCAGGTACAGGGCCCTTAACTGCCATGGAAAGGTATCAGCATGCACTTGTCTTCCACTTGTTTTCTCTAGTACATCACTTCAACTCAGAACATCTCCAACTATAGATGTTGGTTTGGTCTTCACTGGGATGTCCAAACCCACATGAACCAAAGGATAATGTTGGAGTCAATAGGCAATAGTCATATTATAAGAATCATATTAGATACATAGGAGCTTATCGTGGTCAATAACCATTGTTTGCCGGCTCATTAAGCATCACCATTGCTGTCCAACATGTAACCATCATCAACCATAGTCGTACTCATCATCAATCGTCTAACCACTGTTTGTCCATTGCAAGTCTGGGTTGTGCTGACAGTTTGATGTGCAAAGCCAGCAATTGTTGGACAATCTTCCAATTAAGCATGGTGGATTAGAAAAAAACGCAGACGAGATCATCAACATTGAGCATTCATGATTCCCTAAAGTTATCAACCTGAAAACTAGCAAGTTAAGAAAACAATACCACACTTGTCATGTTTGGATTATTTCATCATGTTTAAGCCTGAGTAGCTACTATTGCCAATGATTGATGATCTTTCGTTGCATTTCTGCGTGTGCCGAGCATGCATCCGTCAACAAGAATGATAGCCAGGATGAGTTATGGCAAACCGACGTCTGTAGTCATGATGCTCATGGTTCATTTTTGGCTCATGCAGATTACACTCTTGTAAACAAAGCTGGAAGCTACAAATAACCAGTTTGGGAAGGTAAGCCAGCTAAAAATATGATAGATTTTGCACTTCGAGGTTAATTTGCCAGAGAGTATATCAATTACATGGGCAAATTAACCTTGTGCAAATCAAGATGGCCAACTGCAATACCACATGATACGACGTATGACTATCAAAACTGCAGTCATGGTAGATGTGTAACTCAATATAACTAATAGTTGCTTATACTACTGGATATCATATATTACTACATTACTACTATACTTATACAATCAACATCTTCAGTCCGTGCCTCAGAAACATGTCCGGGTCTGCCCAGGAACGCTCGATGTTGAGGATGTTCATGCCATGCTTCCGCGCCACGTCGCGTGTCTCACGGGCGAACTTGTTCACACACACCGCTTCGGAGAAGCTAAAGGCAGAGTACCTGGAGATTGTGAATGAATAATCTTAGCTTGTATGCTCTATGACGATTCCTTCATGCTTAGTTCATGGTTGTTGTGGTTGATCAAGGATACTAAAGCTGCACTAGTGCTTAAATGATGGTGCATGATGGTCACTGCATGGCTAGTTCATGGCTTTTGCATGATGAATCAAAGTTACTAATGATGGGTTAATGGCCAAATGATAGAAAATGATTGATATTACATGATTGGTTCATAGTCAACTAATGGTTCTGGCATGGATAATTCATGGCTGACACTGTCTTCCTTTGGTGATTGTTGACATTGGTTATCTACGGGCTAATCATGGTTGACAATCCTCACCGACGAATAGTTCATTTGTGATCTTTAATCGTGGCTAAAAAGGGTGTGGAATGGCTAACAGTTGCTAATTCAACTACCATGAGCCCCCAAAACCATTGTCTTTACATGTTATAACCCATATTTTGGAAGGAAAAAAACCTAGCTTTTTTAGGGGCCCTTGGTTGGGGATGGTCATGGGATATCCAGCTGTTCATATGTCCAGACTGTGTCAAAACCGCAGCACGCTGCGTCGCATTGTGTCACAGTGATCTTCGCTGGTCCAAAGCATCGCACTGTTGGAAACATCGAAGTGTCGATGGATGGTTTGATTTCAATCAGCCCACGTTAAATGCGAATGTTGATAATGTTTACCTAACAATAGTATACCCCCCCCCGCCCCCCTTTTAGTTGGGGGGAGTCTGCTTTGCAATTGTATATCTGAAATCTGGACTCTCCCCACGACTCTCCCCACGACTCTCTCCGAAGGCTTCCTTTTTTTTTGTTCTTTTCTTTTTTTTTCTCTTTTCTTTTCTTTTCTTGTGTTTTCTTTTCTTTTCTTTTTCTTCTGTTCCTTTTCTTTTCTTGTTTATTATCTTTTCCTTTTTCTTTTCTTTTCTTTTCTCTCATCTTTTGCTGCTCTCCTTGCTTTGTTTTAACCACAATCGAAACCATTTAACCACAATCCAAAAACAATAAGTAACAAAAAATAGAAATGAGCCAGGGAAGTTGTTTCTTATTGCAGTTGCTAATTTCAATTTGCAATTGCAAGTGCAGGAGCTTGCAAAGGGGTACCCTTTGCGAACCAGTTTTTTTTTCATTTGTTTAAATGTTTTTAAAAAAGAAAACAGCTGTTTTGGACAAGGGATGTTTTTAATTTGTAAAGGCTGTAAAGGTGTGTTTTGCTTTTTGAAGAGAATTTAATCACAATTAGAAACCTTAATACTGGTTGTGGGCTGGTTTTCTGGATCAGTACTAAAATTAAATTAGCCCTTTTAAAATTTAGTCAGGGGGAAATCTGGTAATTTGTGATTTGTTGGAAAATTATTTGCAGCTATTGTGAATGTTGAACTATTATTGCAGCTCCTCTGGAACAAATTGACATTCTGTAATCTATAATCAATAAGGGCTAATTTAAATCTAGTAAGAGGTGACAAATCCAAATCTGGAAAAAAATTGCAGCTATTGCAAGCGCTTTACTACTGTTACTACAACATTAGACTTGGACTGGTTGGTGATTAAAACCCTTATGAAAAGTTTTAGTCAACCAACCACTTGTAAATGATTACTCGGGAAAATGCAAAAACACTTAAAACTCCATGATTTGTTGATCAACCATTGAGTTCAAACCATGATTTGTTGATCAACCATTGAGTTCAACGGATTAACACACCTGATCATTCATGTCTCATGCGCTGCTCTCTAAGTTGTTCCAAGCTTGGGGAGGTCTTCCTGGCACAGTCGTATCACCCCAGGCTTCACGGGAGGGCACCAGGTCACAAACTCCCAAATGTCGATGTCACCTGACGGCTGGATTCGTGCACAGCCGGTGCGCAAGGATGGTACAACTGGAAGCCTGGAAAAATGGCGGAAACATCTGCAAGGTGGGCCCCCAGCAGTTGTAAGCTGGGTTATAACCCCCCATAATTGGTACTTAACCCTAGTTAAGTTAGTTACAAACCAACAGCTCTAGCCGTGGTTGGGGGCCCACCTTGTGGAACCCCTCAGCTGGGTTCCAACTGGTTCCAAGGGTCGCAGGACGCCACAGGAAGACCCTAGAGCCCTCTTGGATCACCAAGCGGACTGGTCAAGGAGCGCTGTCGTGCGCCACAGCCATGCACTTGACTGCAGGGGCCCCTGATCGTTCTCAAGTGGCAAGTCCACAGCCACAATGATGCTGTGCTCTTTCAACGTTTAACAACATTTCCTAGATGCTCCATTGACATAGAGGGATCCGGGATATCTACATCTTCCAACTATAACCCAGTCCTGAAGGTACTACCATCCATGGAATCTCTGGGTAGAAACATCAGCGAAGATGTGTCATCTACAGCTTGGACCATCCGAGATCAGCAGGGTCAAGACTTCAGCCTTCCAGGTTTCAGCATCAAGTCAGCAACAACCATGTCAGAAGCACCAACCTTTTGTGTGTGGAACTCTGATTTTACCCGTGGTCATAGTGAAAACCTGAACTCTGTGAGAAAAATACGGGGCATTTGAAAGAAATCATTCAATCTTTGATTCCGTTCGGTCTCAAACTGCGCACCATGCATTCAGTGACGTACGGAAACCATGTCAATTGTTGGAGGAATTGTGATGTATGTCGACGGCAGAACTGTCTCGTCGAGGGTATGAATCTTATCTTACTTCTGCGCTCAGGGTTAAACACCTTCCCATGTGGATGAACTCATCATATTCGTGTTCAAAACACTCCATCTGGAGTTCTTTGCACAAAAAAACAACAATTTCCAAGAACCATATTGAATTCTGATTATCTCCCCAAAAATTTCTGCTCCAAAACCATTTCTCTGTGGCATCGCCATGGCGGCTTCGCGTACCTTTCACAAGCGCATCACCGGCGCGGCCACTGGGCCACTGCGCCCCACCTGTGTGGTTCCGATCGGCGGTATGGAAGGCCGACTTGATGAACTCCGGAGCCAGCTCGGAGGACTCGGTGGCACGGCGACGCGGCCATGGGAACCACCACGAGTGGTGCGACCAGCAATGACCGGGACCGTTGTTGTCGTATGTTGGTCTGTGGAAATATGTTGTATCTGTTGGTGTTGGTGGTGTTGTTGGGGTTGTTGTTGAATGTGGGTCTTCTAGATGGCCGTTATAGATCCCACCAACCAGCACCACGAGGCACGAGCTGCCCTGCCCAGATACACTGTCAGCTCCGGTCAATCTGCAAAGCAACGACCTGAAAACAGCAGGGAGCTGTTCGCAGGGTGCAGCCGCCGAGGGTTAGGCCACTCCTGGTAGCTCCAAATCGCTCCCCCTTTGAAGGGCCAGGACGGGATAACCCTGGCTTCAAATCGCTCCCTCCCAACCACCAGCCAGAAACAGTATCCAAATCGACCAAACTTTTCTGATTAATTTGTTTTAAAATGGGCAACCATTATATTGAACTACTCTTGAGAAAAAAAAAGGTCTGCACTGCATGAGTCGTTCACATGTGTTGAATTCAATTGAATTCAACAATGATAAGTTCAACCCTCATCATTTGATTTTTGTTGGGGCCATAATGAATGAGATGAGGATTGAACCAACCAACAAGTACGAACAAAAAAAGGAGAGCGCAAAATGATGAATCGATGAAGCTGCACAACTCTGCGGCCAAGAAACCCAAAGTCCTGCATGTCCAACCGGCCTTCGGTGATATCCTGTGCCAGTCCCGAGTTCTGTTCCTACACTTCCCGTCCATTTGGTGGCTTCTCAAAATGGGGAGCCCAAAGCCTGAAAGACTATTACTCATAGCTGATACTCATTACCCGTGCCGTTCCAATCATGATGAAATGATGATAGACATTGTCATGAACACACATATGGACCATTATCCTTGACCACTGTAAACCATGATCGAATCACTATCACTAACCTCATCAAAAAAACACACTATCACTACTCGTCATCAACTATCACCCCATCACCATCATTGATTCGCCCACCCCAAATGCTCCATGGTGTCGGTATGTTTACCCCTTGCCTATACGATGACTCAGTTTTGTAAGCAAATATAAGTTAGATGAGGTAAATCTACCAGCACCATCGGCATCCGGGTGCATCACCAGCTCACGTTGGCAACGACAATCACGGCCCAGTCTCTCCTCTGACTCGCGCGCAAAGTGCCCAAAAATGCCGCAGGCCTCGTAGTGGGACGGTGAAACCGGGCGGCCGCTGGGGTGTAGCTCATCATGGGGCCCGATTTTTCGTGGTGGGTTTGTGATTCTTAATGATCGCTATGTAATGGTTAATGCTGGCTCATGATGGTTAATGATGGCAGTGACGGTTGTCAAATTGTCAGTGGATCAACCTCGTGCTTGGCCAAATTCATCTTGAAACAAAGATGCTACAGTGGGTCGACTTGGTAGCTTGGGAATGCAAAGGGATATTGCCCATGTAAGATGGGGTCAGAAATGCTCTTAGAAGTGAAACCTAGACCTTCCGAAAATCCGGAAAATTAGCATGGGTTTGGCCATGGCCATTAATGATGATCTGGTTACCCTAGGAACGATGATCTGGTTGGAAATGGGCCGGTACTACCATGGCCATGGACACACCCACTGATGGCTTACCATCTCCAACTGGGAGAAATGTGTTTTTGATGGTCAAAATTCTCATGTTTTGGTGTCGGAATATCACTTTCTCGTACTTGTGTCTTATCCAAATTTTCAACATGTCGTGTATCTGATTTGTGTTTGATTGTTGCGCATTTCGGTGTCAGACGTATCCTCAAAAATAGATCCCAAGAGAGCTACTACTTTATACTTGCTCATAGCTTGGGCCTGTTCACAGAACCGGATTTCTACCGCCGTACGGTATATCCAATGAACAGTATGCCGTTGATGGACATCCGCCCATGGTCTTAAGTAACCGACCATGACATCAACCGACGTTGAGTAAGTACTGTTGCGGATAGCTAGGAAATGTAACTTCTGAATTATCAAACAGTCATTCACCTCTTCCACATCTTGTCTTTTTCCCGACTGTCGCTGCTTAATCATGGCACCATTTTCGTTGGTTCGTCCTGCTTACCCTCTGGTAAACTAACATGGAACTTGAACATCACATTTGTTTGAGGGAAAAACGGGAAATCAGCTTGTACAAACGGTTTATTGTTCCATTGCCAGGTTAGTTTACCAGAGGGTAGTGATAAGTGGTGACCCTCTCACTGACGCCGCAACGCCCTCCCCACCTCTTTGAGATCTGCAAGTGGCACTGAAGTGGCAGCCTCAGCCCATGATGGTTTTATGACACTGCTGCTGGGTGGTTGCAGCTGCAGCACCCCGTCGTGAGATTAGCGCAAGTCGACCAACCAACCCATTTGGTAAGACAATTGGGAAAAAAACATACCAACCATTTTGGGAGGTTCCCTATTTTGAGAAACCACCATTTCAATGCTGACTTAACCATGGTCATAAAAAATGTTTGGAACCACCAACCACTTTGGAGCTTGGAAATGTCGACAGCCAACACGCAGCAATGGAAATTCCACCAGACTTCAGGAAGAGCGCTGATAAGACGAGCTGATTGTAGAAGATCCGCGTCCAACATTTGAAGCGATCCCGACCTCCGTAGATCAATCAACCAAAACCATCGACCGCTCAAACAAATAAAATCAGATCGACCAAGGTGTGTTTGAAGGCTCACTTGTTTTTGTCCATGCACAAAAAGAAAACCAGAACTTGATACAACACAGTACGAGGCTCACATGAATAAGGGATCTCAAGGGACATTACTTCCAAAATCCCGTGAATCTCAGTACCTCCCCAGGATGTAGTCTCACTATTCCCGGTTTCAGTGACCAACATCTCAGCAGTGGCGTGTTTAACGACTACCCAAATAGGTCAAACTGTTCCCACCTTCAAATAATTCTACCTGGCCAGGATTCTTAACGTAGGTAAGTTCACCCTCGTAACCAGGTGCTGCTCGTAGATATAACCAGCAATTGTGGCGAATCTTAGGCAGCTTACAACTGCTGGGCATAAGTTAGTAGAGGTTAATGGTTATAGCTGGTTGATGGCTGGCTCGCTGGTTGATGTTCCTCCCACCTGAGCACCGCATGGCTCACTGGGCCCCCACATGCAGCGCAGCCAGGGGATACTCCGTGGGCATCCGCGATGAACGGCGATGGGGACGGTCCGTCCCTTGGAAGTCCTGGGGAAGCGTCTGGAAAGCTGGTGCCGAGGGTGGGTGATCTTTTGGGAAATAGTAGGGTCCAGTAGGGTTAATCGCATCATTTTGGTAGTGACTAATGATGGTTCATAGTATGAATAAAAGTACGGTTGAGAGCTGATAGTTCATTCAGAATGATGAATAATGTTATACAATAGCGATTGAGAATTGAAGGAACATTGGGAGCCAAAATTCCAACATATCGAAAGTTTCAGCAGGTAGAAAAATGTGAGAGAAGAGAGGGATGCGCGTGCGTGACTGATAGGAATCGAACGAAATGCCATGTTTCTTCAATGCTTTGCGCGCTTCGAATCACAAGTCGTTGTCAGGTTTGGAACACTTTTGGAAGTTTAGATGTTCAAACGGAGCAGGCTACTCTGCTGCGAAGCACTCTTGCAAGTCAAAATGGTAGAGAACTTTGGAGGTTTGAACAGAGGTTGAAAGGTCAGATCGCCAAAAGTGTTCTGTCTCGCCTGGAGCTCAACAGAGTCTGATAGAGATAGATACAGATTTAAAAAGAAAAAATAGATAGAGAACTTGATAGAAAGAAAAAAAATCGTAGATACCGATAGACTGAGAGATGCACAGATACATGGTTAATGAGATGGCTAGACATTTCGATCAATGGATTGCTGGGTAGATAGGTGGATAGATAGAAAGGTGTCTAGACACTGAGATAAATAGATAGCTACATATTCAGATAGAAAAATAGATAGGTAGATAGCTAGCTAGATAGACAAACAATTGGACAGCTAAACAGTTTGATAAAGCTGCATAGATGGCCAAATGAG
Organism: Symbiodinium kawagutii; assembly: GCA_009767595.1. NCBI lineage: Eukaryota > Dinophyceae > Suessiales > Symbiodiniaceae > Symbiodinium > Symbiodinium kawagutii. The sequence goes on along the minus strand of VSDK01028396.1, from coordinate 462,702 downwards.
CTCTCAACTGGCTAGATGGATGGATAATGATACAGACTGCCCGCCAGCTAGATACATAGATAGGCAAGCAAATAGCAAGAGGCTAGCTAGATAGGTAGAAAAAATGATAGATCGATAAACATACAGATAGATAGAGATAGAGATAGAGATAGAGATAGATAAATAGATAGATAGATAGATAGATAGATAGAAAGAGATAGATAGATAGATAGATAGATAGATAGAAAGAGATAGATAGATAGATAGATAGATAGATAGAAAGATAGATAGATAGATAGATACATAGATAGATAGATCGATAGATAGATAGATAGATGGATGGATAAATGGATAGATAGATAGATAGATAGATAGATAGATAGATAGATAGAGAGATATAAAGTTTGATAAATAGATAGATAAATAGATAAATAGATAGTTAGGTAGATAGATAGATAAATACATAGATAGATAGATAGATAGATAGATAGATAGATAAAATATGATCAGATGAAATTGGATTAGATTCAATTAGATTGGATTAGGTTTAGATAACATTATATTTAGATTTGGATTTGGATTAATTGATAGATAGATAGATAGATAGATAGATAGATCGATCGATAAATAGATATATAGACAGATGGCGATGGATAGATAGACAGACAGCCAGATAGGTAGAGACGTAGACAATAGACATATTCACACTCAAACGGATAGACAATGAAGCAAACAAACAAATTCCAGCCGCCTGTCGCGGCTGTCATCCATGCATCGCAGCCAGCCTTCCTCTCTGCGCTTCCAATCATGGAAACTTCCGCCACCCCCAACCGTGCGGTACTCCTGGTCTGTCTGGTAACTATCTTTCGTTGGATATCTATAATAAAAAAATCTGAAGATGGCCAAATATGTTCTACTCGGAGGGTCGTCTGAACACTTGAGTACCCTACTTGAGTTGGTCCATTCTCCTTACACTTGTTCAGTCGGTTCGCTTAGCCATTACATAGCCCACTTTACTGTGCTGGTCACAGGCCCCCGAAAGATGACCGATGTGCCAAACAAGTCTAACTTGTGCCCCTCATGTTCACAACCACCAAGCTGATTGCAGTAAATTAACGGCTTAAAATCTTCATGACTGAAACCAATCTCACAAGGGCATATGGCTACTTCTAGCATCATGGTCAAATGCTTTTTTGCTGCCGCATTACAGAACCATCGTCCTTTAATCACGAACCACCCTGAAACCATCATTTAACCAATTCAAAACGATCATGTCACCATTGTTTAAATCATCATTTAGCCATTTTCATTGTTTTCTATGCCATCGAATTGCCACAACATGGCAGCGAGCGAGCCACGTGGTCGCGCTTCGCAAGGTGTCACAACCAGCGGGCGCGTGGCAGCACGCCACGTGGCAGCGCCGCGCCTCTTCGTCACAAAAATCGGAGCCATCGTCTTCCAGAGCGATGCCCCAGAAGGCCTTGGCAGCAGCTCGAGTTGCGAGGGAGGCGACAAACCACGATGGAGGCTGCAGCCCCAATAACTGTGTTTGGTGGGCCCCACACCACCAGTTTGAGTTTGTTTATTTAGCATGTTTATAAATAAGTTAAAAAGGTTTAACTACCAGTTTGAGTGGTTTGTAACCCAACTGATAACTGCTGGGGGCACACCTTGTACCAATACATTTGTACATTTTCTTCACCATGCATTTGAAAATTTGAGCAAGCCTTGGATGTTGAACAATACTTCCAATATCTCCAAACTTGATCAATTTCTGACGCATCTTCAACCCGCTGGCGGCCTGCAATTCCTATCATGAATTATCGCCGCCGCTACCCTTCCAAGTACCTCTATAATAGGTCAACATCCCTGATTGGGGTTGCCTGGTTGCCTACTACATAGACAACTGGAAGGGCAGGAATTTGGAATCTCAATAAAAGGACAAATTTGAACATGATTCATTTAGAATAGTTTTCACACATTATGACAATCCCACTTTAATAGAATATGCGCAAGCGTGCACCAATGAAAAACAGTTTCTTAACCATTTAGAACCTGATTCGCTATTATCGCAGCTCATTATAATCAAAAAAACCCTGAGCCAGCCATTGCAAACTCTTCATACGCGATCAACCATCATTGTTGGCTGTTGGTCACTATGATTTATCAAAAATTATTCTTTAGTTAACCATCATTAGTGGCAATACATAATTTGCTATCAATTCATTTATTTTGCAATCAATATAAAATGATCATTGATCATGTTTGACAATCATTAATTGAACCTGGTCAGGTCCTACCATGATTAACACTTCAGCATTGTGGAACCTTTGCTGCTGGTCATTATTAAACTATAATATCCATCATTAGCCATCATTAAGCATCATCAAATATCATCAGTCATCAGAAGCCAGCCATGACTATCATAATTAGTTCAGCAGCCTCTGTACAACATGAGTCTATCATATTTTTTGCTGACCATTGACTGAACGGATTAGTTATTCCCTTATTAGTTATGATCGGCTATATGTAGTACATTAACTGACCATAACTATTAGGTTTACAACATTTATCTATCAACAAATAAGTAAACCATTGACATTCACTATTTGTTGAGCATCATTGCCCATGAAAAAAGCTTCATCAAATCATCAACCTTTATCAGCAAGCATTAGGCATTCTCCCCCGCCATGACCAGTGACACATTGTAGATTGCATTTGTTTACTGACAAATATGGGCCCCCCTTTTTTCTCACATTGCATCCTTTTTTTCTCACAGCGCCCCGTTTTTTCCACAGTGGAAACCCTTCATTCTCACATTGCTCTATTCTGACATTGCCCCCCTTTTTTTTCACATTGCATCCTCGTTTTCCACCCTTCTTTTTTAACAGTGTTTCTTGTGCAGGCATGTTTTTTCCACATTGCAGCCCTCTATTCTAACAGTGGAACCCTCTTTTCTAACATTGGATGCAGTGGACGGACAGTTTTTCGGGCACTTGCGCCCAGTCGGTCTTCAGTCCTCGGCTTTAGTCATCCATTTTTGGCCCTTGCGCCCTCTCTATTGGGGCCTTGTGCCCTGTTTATTAGGCCCTTGAAAATGGGCCCTTGCGCCCAGTCAGTCTTCAGTCCTTCCTCTCAAGTGCTTGATTTTGGGCCCTCGCGCCCTGTTTTTGGGCCCTTGCGCCCTTAGATTGTGTTATGCTCCGCCCTGTTTTGAATTCAAGCATCCTCGTATGCGTTGCGTGCAGTGATTTGTCGTGACTCGAACGTAGCCCGTCGGGTCCGCATTGTGTGCAGTATTCAGTGGTGAGCCGAA
>VSDK01028396.1:429682-444207 GCA_009767595.1 Symbiodinium kawagutii | reverse complement strand
ATGATGATGATGATGATGATGATGATGATGATGATGATGATGATGATGATGTCTTTGTTGTCCTCTTGGGACATCCCAAATGTCGCCAAACCCTATGGTTTTGGTGATTGTGACTTGCAAAGGCTCGTTTCGCCTCAGAACCGCGCACTGTTTGCACATATCATCTTTCAAACGTCACAGCGAGGTGCGATTTGTTTTTGATCCCTTGCCGAACTACTCTCCGAAACCGCCCTCTTCAGAAGGTCAACCTTTTCGAGCAGCACCGCAAAACTCAATGAACAAAACACAGCATTGCTCGCACTGCCAGCATCGTTCACGCACATCTGTCTGACTCACAGACCAGACTATCATTTGGTGCACAGCCACTCATGGTAGCTACTTAGCTCTTTTTAAAGGCCATAGGGATACCCCTGGCTCCCAACCGCCCCCTCCCAACCAAGCTGCTGGGGTGGTGAACGCTGAAGCTTTGGATGCTGAGAGTCATGCCATGGCACAAGAATGCATCAATGGTTGGTGGTTTCAACCCCTCTGAATAACATCAGTCAACCAACTAATCATGTGTTAACTATAGGAAGATAAAAAAAATGTTGGTAACCACCAACCAAATCAGAATTTCAAAGGCTTGGGTTTGTCAACACTCATCGGACACCTGGGTGGAGAAATTCCTTGCGGCCGCGGGTGACATTCTGGAGCCTTCCAGGTCTCCACTGTTTCTGCTTCCAATCGCGAAGCCCAAGAAATCCAAACACAGGCGGTCTCTGGGGATGTGAAATCGCTTATCAAAACAATCCTCACCAAAGAAAATCAACTGGAATTGAAATTAACAATTTGAGGGTCCCTCTTTAGGACAACGCTCCCGATTATCTGGATGTTACGAAAAAATCAGTGGACACACAGGTATGTTTCTCAAAATAAGGGTACCCCCAAATCATCCTTTTTTAATCCTCCATAGCTAGTAAACCATCCATTTTGGGGTTCCCTATTCTAAGAAACACCCACATCTGAGAGGCACAATGTAGACCTACAAGTGCTGTCTCCGTGGTGAGCCAGCTCCATCGTTGGATCATAGTTTCAACCGTTGGGAGGTCCATCTGTTCCAAGTCCCAACGATGACTAATTCCAACCTCGCTGACCTCCAACGAGCTACTCTGCACTGGTCAGTTTTCGTGTCATCATTTCAATTATCACCAATTCCAAACGAATTACTGCTTGCAGGGCTACAACGGTCACTATTTGTCCCATATGGCTGTAGGTCAAAACCCTCAGTCCCCCTGGTTCCCCATCATTGACCATTATTTTCTCTGTAGTTTGTTGGTTATTACCATCCATTATTGGTTGGTTAACTGCTTGACCCATAGCCATATACTTGTCCAGTATTGTGGAATTCTTCTCATAGATACAGACCGAGGGCGGCAAAAATCACAACCAAAGCTGCAGTCGGGCCTCTGCGATATCCTTATTCCACAATGATGTCGAACCATCACCCAATGAAAATGGTCAGGGTGGTGGCTACGCAATTGATGAATAACCAGTCTTGATGAAACACTGTGTATGTGATGTCGTTAAGTATCACCAACCATGCACCAACAATTCAGCAACCCCTGACCAGAAGCTGTAACCATGTTTAAGATGTAACCTAACCATTTCGCAACCGTTGGCCATCAGTAATCATCATTAATCGTCATTGACCATATGGGAGGTCTCGATTCATGATCCTAAATACATGGTGAATCGTGATGAATAGCCAGCTATTTGTGGTTACACTGCTGGTGGTTTGTTAAGACTATATATATATATATATGAAGGATATACCATTAAGCTTAACAAACCATATTTCAAATAGGTACACTAAGGATTCTAGATAACCTATAGGATTATTAAGATCGATCTGTGTACCCATTAAGCGTCATTAAGCCTCTGTGTACACATATCTTAGCGATCTGCCACCTACGAGTTTTCTGTCTGCGTGCGATCGTTTGCGGACTGGACTCGCACAGCAGCATGGTTGAAGCCTCTGCTGCTTCCTCCAGCAACAATCCTAGGTTCCTCTAAGGACTGTTGAAATTGCCAGGATTACTCAACCAGTCCCCATAATGACTACTTGGATGTTCATCCCCACTGCTAGCAACAAGTTGCATTCAGCATGCTTATGGGGTCTACCAACCACATTAAAGTGGGCTTCTTTTCACAATGCTTATATCCCAAGTAACCATTATCAACCATCATAATCACAATGAATTACAGTAATCATTATTAACTATTATGAAACACTATCAACCATCATTTTCAATTATCAACCATCATTACCAACCATGAGTACCAACCATCATTACCAACCATGAGTACCAACCATCATTACCAACAATGCCCCAAATAACCATTATCAACCATCATAATCACAATGAATTGCAGTAACCACTATCAACCATCATTTTTAATTATCAACCATCACTACCAACCATGAGTATCAACCATCATTACCAACAATGCCCCAAGTAACCATTATCAAGCATCATAATCATAGTGAATCGGTCCTGGTAGACTAACATGGCAATGGATAATCCATCATTTGTAGCTGGTTTCCCAGGGTTTCCTTTGAAAACGAGTGATTTTCCATTGCTATGTGGTGGTTTCTCAAAATGGGGGTACCCCGAAATCATCCAGTATCTGTCACTAGTAGTATTAAACCAACCAATTTTGTTGGCGTCCCCTATGGCTTGAGAAACCACCATGTTAGTTTACCAGAGGCTACCCCTTGTGAATGGAAATCATTATCACCCCTCATTAATTAATTACCAACAATGCTTATATCCCAAGTAACCAGTATCAACCATCATAATCATAGTGAATCGGTCCTACCCCTTGTAAACCCCCAGGTCTTCCCCCATGGTCCCAGGGATGTTCCCTGCACCACGGTGACCTGATAGGTCGTGCCGCCACTGGTAGCCTGAGCGCCGAATTTTTTCGGGACGGCCAATGCCTGGACTTAACGCCCAACGTGGCTGTTGACCCGTCCGAACAATGTCCATGGTATCGATGTATGTATACAAATATATGCGGATATCCAAATATAGTTGTATATATATATATTTATATTTACTTATATGTTTTTAAAAAAAAGTAGAAAAATAGATATAGATGTAGATACAAATGTAGAAATAGATATTTGTTTGAAACACATACAAATATCAAATATACCATACCTCCAGCTTTTTGTGAGCAGTCTAAGAACCATCCCTCGTTCAACAACAGCACAGTGTGAGTCTCCTACTTGCGGGACTACCACAGTGACCGTCTATGAAAGCAGTTTCTAACTACAATTGCTGGGGGTCAACTACCAATGAAGGGGAGTTATCACTGAGCTAACCTATAATTTGAAGGGATTCATCTTGGAGCTGTTGAACATAGGGGATATTGAGCATCTTCTTTGGGATGACTACATATATATGTGACGCATGTTTTCCCTGCACTTGCCATCTAATTCGATCATACACCATTGTAATTCCGAAGCACACTCAAGACTACTTAGTGGCTCATCAATATCTTGCCAAACCTAAAGACTTTCTTGATTCGACTAAGTAAATCCATTTAAGCCCCAAAGTTAACAAAATAACATCTACCCACCACCCAATCCCATCCATCCATAATCGTATTTTCATGCCAAGCAGCCTTGGAGCTGAACTGCTGACCAACAAGTTCTTGGCCTTCAACACCTTGCGGAATCTTGGGTCATGCTACGGGCGATGGTGAGGGATGCCACTTACGGTTCTTACACTCCGGCGAGCTCACCACTGTTAATGGTTTCATCTATCCACACAAGTGATTTTCACCATAATGTGATAAGTGACCATAATGGCACTTTATACCATATAAATCCTCTGGTAGATTCCTGTAGTTTGCTAATGTAATCTCACTTATTTCCACCATCCAGATTAGTTTGCTAAAGGATAATGTGACCATCATGGCACTGCATACCATGGTCATACCGTCATCATGGCTGTGTTTGGTCTCACTTTATGGTCAACAGCGGACTGTGATGGTTGATAGCGGATATGAATCTGCCAAGTAGCCAAGACATGACAGCTATAAGCCTTGGTACCTCACTATTCTAAGCGCAGCATTAGTGAACTCTTCCGTTTCAGGCTAGCCAAATAACAAAACTGTGAGTGGATGATCAAAGGAGCAAGATCATTGGCCGCCAATCACTATACCAAAATCATCCACAGTCATTGGCACCTGAGAACCACCAAACCATATCAATTGTACTATAAATACAAATATAAAGTATCAACAAGTCAAGAAGCAACCAACCACCACCAAACACCAACACATTCATCAACATGTTGCCTTCCGTGACTATCTCGCATGCTGCTTGCGATGACTCAACTGACCAAAAGATCAGCCACAGAAACCAAGGCGACCATTCATAGATGGTTTACGTATGAAAGAACACCCATGATTGTTGGCTTCCAGGTCAGTTTTCCAGATTCCAGAGGGAACTTGTTCAATCAGTCAATTCGGAAATGGGCCAATCTACCCTGTACACCTCTCTTAACCCAGATGCTGCATGGAATCTTTCGCAACATTTACTGTACCTATCAGAAAACCTAGTCCTGTAGGCAAATAAATGATGGCTGGTTACGTGGTGTTGCCTTGAGTCATGAAGCATGTTGTTGGCATAATGGCGCTAATGGTTTTGATTGGTATTCATGAAGTATCACGGCTATATTGTGGCTATATCATGGCAATATGACAATATGTTTTAGACATGGTTGTCATTGGCTATCGGCTATTTCGATGCCCGCTTGCATACACATCCAAACTTGAATATGCACATGAACACAGGCAATCGCAACCATAAGATACAAATCTGTATGTTCATGCAATTATTCATCATAGTTAAAGTTTACGCTTGGAATCTATATACTGGAAAATACATGAGGTCCTATGATATGATGCTTCATGTTTATGATAAATAGACCAACCATATCATAGATGTGCTTACTGTAAATGTATGCACATGTCCTCATATGGTTGCCCTATCTGTTCATAGATAAAGCATGCAAAGATATAAACACCATAAGACAATTGAATCATTTGTATACATATACGTGAACAACACATATATGGATATATTCACATGAACATGCACATATGAAAATCAACACATGAATATGATTCGCCAATACCTAGATGTATATCTACACACATATTTACATATGTATACAAATATTTCGCATGTATGTGAAATTCAAATTACTTGATTTCATGAATGTTACACTTTAAAAAAACTCTTCATGACCTCCATGATGTGATTTATACTCAAATAACAATGCAACTATACAAAATATATCAGTGGTGTGAACCCCTTTGAGAAATATTCAGTCAACAAACCATTTGTTAATATAAGGGAAAATAGAAAATCTTTGAAACCCCCAACCAGAAATTATCAACCATTGTTTCCCTATCATTGTTGGCTATTATTCCCCATTAGTTGGTTGGTTCACTGCTTGACCCAGCTCGCCATACATCAGTGAAATATGGCATGATGCCATCAACTTCGCTTGCGCAACCGGGGCACCTGGATGGCTCTTTGTCTACTAGGCATCCTGAGTTCGCGCGGCTCCCGCAGGCTGCCGGTGAACTGGGTTTAAAGTGTATGGGTACTACAGTGGGGTTCATCATCAATTAATAGGCATTTATAGTAGTTAACCAGCCATTTTGAGGGGTTCCCTATTCTAAGAAACCACTACATGATTACTACGGGTAAATCATCATTGACATTGGTTAGTTCGAAGTTGGCTAAGCCATTTCACAACCTTGTTACATGATCGGCCATAAAATGTCTACAGTGATCATCTATCATTTCATGCCGCACTGAGCCGATTATTGGTAATACCTCAGTTGGGATGTTCTAAGCATGGCCAACAAGTTTCCGATATCATAGGTATGTAGTGGTTAATAAGTTTGATGGTTTGCAGTCTAGTGGCTGATTAAAATTGATCATTTTTACTTAACCGCTACACACAAATGGAATGCATGAATCCCGGGTTACGATTAACCATTATAAATAAACCATCATGGGTGTTTCTCAAGCCATACGGGACCCCAAATCACCCTTTACACTAATTATCAGTAGTAAACCATCCATTTTGTGGGACCCCTATGGCTTGAGAAACACTAATATCTACTGTTGATCTTCATTATTAGCCAATGAAAAAACACCACAAAGCATTTGGATGAAAGGATAGTGGCTCACAATGATTAACTATTGTGGTTTTTGTTGATCATTGATTATGAACCATGAGCAACGATCCCGTTTGTTTTCACATCATTGCTCTCTTGGTCCAAACGCTACTCAAACACTGCAAGAATGCGCACTCGATGAGTGCTCATAGCGGGATCTTCACTTCTCGAATCCTTGTATCTAATATCACTATGATTCAACAGGATGGGCACTCCCGCTTTTTGACAACCTTAATGTTGGATATGTTCAATGAATGACCAGGCTTCAAACTATAAGATTTCCATCCCATTACCCCCACGTTGACACCACAAAGATCACCCACCCTGAAGCCACCTATCAATCACAATCATCCACCTATCAACCCATCATCCACCTATCAACCCATCAGCCACCTATCAACCCATCAACCACCTATCAACCCACCCACATCATCCACCCCATGGCCACGGGAACGTCGCCGTGGCATCCCAGGTGCTTTTGGGAGATCCGAGAGGACTCTTTGGACGCACGGCAGGTGCTCCAAGATGTCGTGCTCCCGTAGAAGCTGGAGCTGGACGAGGGGAGGTCCTGGAGCAGCCACGCAGCGGGGAAGGCGGAAGATCAACGTGTGGATTTTATTGTTGATCTATAGGTGGGAATATGGATATCAATTGATATCATAGATTTACATAATATTGACATGTATCTATCTATCTATCTATCTATCTATCTATCTATCTATCTATCTATCTATCTCTCTATCTATCTAGATCTATACCTATATAGCTCTCTATCTGTCTATCTAGATCTATACCTATATAGCTCTCTATCTATCTATCTATCTATATCTATCCATCTATCTATCTATCTATCTATCCATTTATCTATCTATCTCTAACTATCTATATCTATCTATCTATCTATCTATCTAGCTATCTATCTATATCTATCTATATCTATCTATATCTATCTATATTTATCTAAATGTCTATCTATCTATCTATCGATGTATATATATATATATCTATCTATCTATCTCTATCTATCTATATCCCTATCTATCTATATCTATCTCTATCTATCTATTTATCAATCTATTTATCAATCTATATGTCTATCTATATCTATCTCTATCTATCTATATCTATCTATCTATCGATCTATCTCTATCCAACCATCTATCTATCTATCTATCTTTGTATATTTCTATATTTCTATATGTATATCTTTCTATTTGTTGTTTAATTTTTATATGTTTGTATCTATCTATCTATCTTTCTATCTTGTTTGTTTCTTTCTTTCTATATGTCTATATGTATATGTTTCTATCATAATATATGTCTATCTATTTATCCATCGTTCTATCTATTTTGTTCTTTGTATATTTTTTTCTATATTTCAATGTTGTTTTTTTTTTCTATTTTTTTCTATCTATCTATCTATCTATCTATCTATCCATTGATCTATCCATCTATCTCTACCTATCTATATCTATCTATCTGTCTATCTATCTATCCATCTTTCTCTATCTATCTATATCTATCTACCTGTCTATCTATCTATCCATTTATCTATCTATCTCAAACTATCTATATCTATCTATCTATCTAGCTATCTATCTCTATCTATCTATATCTATCCATCTATCTATCTATCTATCCATTTATCTATCTATCTCTAACTATCTATATCTATCTATCTATCTATCTATCTAGCTATCTATCTATATCTATCTATCTATCTATCTGTCTATCTATCTCTATCCATCCATCTATCTATCTATCTTTCTATCTTTCTATTGTTGTTTAATTAATCTTTATATATTTCTATCTATCTATCTATCTATCTATCTATCTATCTATCTATCTATCTATCTATCTATCTATCTATCCTTCTTTCTTTCTTTCTTTCTTTCTTTCTTTCTTTCTTTCTTTCTTTCTTTCTTTCCTTCTATTTTTGTCCTTATTTCTCTATTCTATATGTATATTTTCTATCCTAATATATTTCTATCTATCCATCTATCTATCTATCTTTCCATCTATCTTGTTTCTTTCTTTCTATCTATTTTTTTATATGTCTATGTGGTTTTTCTATTTTTTTCTATCTATCTATCGATCTATCTATCTATCTTTATATCTATACCTATATATCTTTCTATCTCTATCTCTATCCCTATCTCTATCTATATGTATATCTTTATCTATATCTATATCCGTATCTATACCTATATCTGTATATATATATTATACATGTTATACATGTGTATGTGCACATATGTTCCAGAAAATCAATCAACATGCATTCATGGTGGTCCACAAGTGGAGGTCCAGCCAAAGAGCTGATGCTTGTGCAAGTTCGACAAAGGTTACATCACCGACAGTACCATGGATCATGGGAACCTTGTTTTGCACCAACCAATCACAAAGGTCAGTAGTGGATGGGTTGACTCTGCTGGTTCACAACTAATTATGGTTGACAATGCTAACCAAATGGTTCAAACTGGCTGGCTACTGGTAGTAGGGATTTCTATCAGCCTGCTCTTCTAAGTGAAAGGTTCATCACACATCAGCAAGTGAGTCACAACGAAATGGAGTGTTTTGATGCTGCTGACGGCATCTCACCTTGTCTGACTTAGCCAATTCTTCCCTTTTTGGCCAATTCTAGTATCTCTTGTGAGCACCAAGTGATTGAGTGAGGGACCGGATAATTCGGGTATACGAGTTTGACCATGCAGGTATACTGCCATGTACTGTGGTGTCCTTTCATAGATAAATCGGCTGGTAAATACATGCATGGTTGCTGAATATGTACCATATTGGGGTTTCTTGAAATAGGGGTACTCCCAAATCATTCAATAGCAATCATTGATATAATAGTAAGAAACCAACACGTTTTGGAGGTCCCGTATTTTGAGAAACCACCATATATAGGTCGTTGATCCATTATTGTATTATCACCTAATACTAATCACTATCATCCCTAAAGACGACTATATTGGCTGGTAATCTAACATGCCTGTATCGTTTTTGTTGGTTATGATCTCAATTACACACCATTATTAATGGTCATAACCCCTATTATAGCACTGCCATACATGTACAAGGTGGGCCCCCCAGCTATAACTGCGTTTATTTGAGGCCATTTAACAAGCTAGTTCTATCTACCAGAACTGCCTGGTAGTTAGCCTAGTGAACCAACGGCTAGGGCCGCTGGTGAACGTGGCCCGGTCCCTGGTAGATCCTCCATGCCACTCCAAGGACCGACGTTTCGGGCCTTGCTCTTGAGAGGCGTCGCTGGAGGTAAAGCTGGCGATGTGTAGTGCCCCTGGCGCCTCACGCGCGGTGCCCCTGGTGTCTTCCCTGCACCTCTGGGGTTGCTAGGCACGTGCTGCGTGTCATCGACACTTCGAAATTAGTCTGGGGACATGGCGAGCGACTGGGTCAAGCAGTTTACCAACTTTCATGAGGGATAATCACCAACAATGTCATAGGGACAACAGCCTGGTTAATGACATGGGAACATTAATAATAATTTATAGGGGCTGATAAGAGGAATGATAGTTATAGCCCCATTCCATATCAACGAAAGATGCGGAAGAACAGTTGCAACAGCACGTTTGATCTTGTGGGGGGCATGGGAAATTTCCTCGTCAGAAATGTCCTTGTCACGTGTAAACGCTGTGTAAATGGCAAGGGAGGGAGATCACAACAAACCGTTGTAAATGACAAAAAGGCACAAACAAAGATTGGTTGTGGTGGATTAAGATAGTAAAATGACCAATCATTGACCATAATTAATTAATAATGATCATCGGTAATACTTATAATAGTGAGGAACTACATGATCCGCAAAGATTTGTGATGGCGAATGAATGCCAATGAACACAATCATGGTGGACAATCATGGTGGACTATTATCAACTATTGGGAAGGATCATGAACCCCATTTTATTAGTGCTTATAAAACCATGGTTAGTAATGGCTGATTTGGATATTCCGTTTGGTAATTGAAATCTATTATCAACTATCATTAATGGTCATTAACCCCTATCATTAATCCCTACAAGAACACTTCTCGATATATCACCCATTATTTACCCTCTTGTTACTATCATATCATACTATTGACCCCAGAAGGACAACCATCATTATTCCCTGGTATTAACCATGATTGGTTGCTTCGGATTATGATGATCCCCTATTATCAACTATCATTCATGGTCACAACTCCTATCATTAACCCCTGTTGAACCCCAATAAAACCACTCATGCATATGTGATCATCCCATACTAACTATATTGCTCATGGTCAGGAAGCCCTATAATTAACACCTCTAAGACCTTGGATAATTTGGATATGCCTCCTGGACCCCAATTAGGAGCCCCTTGGAGCCTCTTGAGAATGTCAATCGCATCGTCCAACGGCAAATCCTCAGTGGTGACTCCGCGGCTGTTTTCAGCGTGCGGCGGCGCATGGAAGGGCGGTGTATCACCACTGCCGTGGTTGCTGCAGATATCAGTAGAACACAGGTTGGTGTTTGTAGCCACCCCAACAGCTGACTATCAACTAGCCATGATCAACTCCATTGATAAACTACCTACCTGGTTGGTGGTTGAACCAGCCTGTCATGATTACGTTTGGGAAAAAAAAACAAATGTTTACAACCCACCAACCGGTAACAAACTGAGATGAGTTGTTGAAGACAATGCTAATTCCTGATGTGAAATGTAAACAATAATTTCCGTAGTACAAACAATCATGATGATCCACTTGATTTGCAGTTATTGTTTGATATCAAGTCTTCAGAAGAACAGGCCAAAGATGTTTTCTTGGAACCAGATTCTGATCGGTCGTTGCATGGCCTAATCCTGGTTCTTCACATACTCAGCGCGTTAGATTCATAACAAAATCCATGGTGATTGCAAACGTCTGGTCCCACGTAGCTTCATAACCCAGCCCAATGGTGGTCGTTTCACCGGAATGTAGTAATCATCAATGCAGCCTGGGCGGTTCATACTTCGAATTTGGTTTTGTTCTGAACAACCGAGCAGCTGACAAACCATTGCGGTCGAATCAAACATTGATACTTCGTGGGGATACCATGGCTTGTGAGTTAACCTGGGTTAGTTCACTAGGGCAACTATCAACCAACGAATCCAACCAGGGGGGGTACCACTCTGTGGGGATACCATGGCTTTGTGTCAGCAACACGTGGTGTAACCAATGGCTTCATTGTCTGGAGGGTGCTTCCACGACTGACGCTCACACCCTTGACCAAGATCTGGGATGATAACCTCGACCAGCAACCGGATACCAACTTATACAGGTTACTATCCCTACTTATAATTATAGTTAAGAGTTAAATTATGACCAGTTAACAGTTAAGATAGATAACTTACCAGTTAACAGTTCCCCAGTTACCTAGAATTTTCCCTCAGGCAACCAGTTCCCCGGTTACGTATACATGAGTACCTGGAAGGCTAGGGAACCATTGTCACCCCACAGCGACTGCCAAGCAGCTAACGCCAGAGATGGCAAAGACGCCACCGCCGGCAAGGTAGGCAGCGGCAAAGGCGCCATACCGAGGCAACGGATCAATCCCTACGCCCTAAGCATGCACTCAGATGGTTAGTCAAATGGCTGTACATGTACATATGTACATATAAACCATGTATACACTCATATGTAAATATCCTATGACAGTCCCATGATCAAAAGGAAATTATGCATGTATGTATATATATATATATGTATGTCTATAGCTATTCAAGGCAGATTTCAACCTCTTTCAATGTACTTTATCTATACTGCAGCCTTGAATGCTTGGCCTTATTCATATTCTGAAAAAACAAGCACAAACGACAAACAACATGTTTAAACTGCAGCATGCTTGTTGATCTCCCCGGTGGGATGTCCAAGTGTGCTTTGCTAAGATAAATTTGATACCATGCAAAATGTTATGAATGATCATAGCCAATGCAGTAACTATCATAATCAATGATGATTAAACTATCATAGTCAACAATAAAGAATGTATTCGAATGATCATAATTATAAATGAATGACAACAAAAAGACAAACGTATAGATTTATACCCAAAAAATACACGTATATGCATGTGCATATGTGTATGTAGTCTGCTTGTGGCTGAGCAGTTGCATCACCATTTTGATTATGTTTTGATCACCTCTTGACCTTTGTTTCCGGAATCCTGCGAAAATTGTCAGATTGACCCGTGGAACACACGATTCCGAAGACCCTGGCAAATGTGGAGAAACTGCTTTGCAAATCCCTGTGCTACTTGATGAGTTCCTGGAGTTTTGCATAGTTGGCTCTCTATAGTCAGTGGTGATGATGCCGGCAATAATACTGATGAGGATGAGGATGACGACGACGACGATGATGATGTTGGTTGGTTGGTTGGTGGGTGGGTGGTGCGAAACATACAGCACTTTTGCCCTGCGCGTACTCCGTACTTACTTTGCCTCTGTGCTACTTGCACTTTGGCTCAAGTGCCTGGAGAGAAAAGACTTTGCCAGTTACTTCGGTGTGGCACGGTCTTAGGTTGTTAGTACTTTAGAGTACTTTGTAGCTTCGCATGGTAGCGGAGCTCCCGATCTTGGGAGCTTTAGAACTTTGAGCCCAGAGAAGAGACCATGGCAGAAGAGAACACAGACTTTGCAGGAAAGCTTAGGTTGCCACTTCCAGAGAAGTACAATGGGGAACCGACTTTGTGGGAAGAGTGGAGCTGGAACTTTAAGACCTATGTGAGCATGTTCGACAACAATGTGATGACTTTGATGGAGAACTCAGAGGGAAGAGACCAACCAGTAACTGATGCTGATCTTAGGATTACTTTGGACACTGGTGATGTAGACACTGCTGCGACTCAGCAAGCCGTCAACTTTTCCAGAAAGCTGCACTACTTGTTGGCAAACTTAACCACTGGTTCAGCAAGACTTATCGTGAGACAGAACGAAGGAGCCAATGGGTTTGAGACTTGGCGTAGACTTTCTGAGAAGTTCTCACTTCCTGATGCTACTAGACATGTGTCACTTTTGACTCAGTTGTTGGACTTTAAGTTCAATCCAGCCACTTTTGAACAAGACTTTAATGCATGGGAGACGGTCAAAACAAAGTATGAGACTCAATCTGGTTCAGTCCTGCCTGACAGCGTTTTGGTTGCGACTTTGCTGAACAAAACCAGCGGTGCACTTCAGCAGCACTTGCGCTTGAACGCACGCACTTTGACCACGTACACACAGATGCGCGCCACGATTGTTGAGTACTTTCGTTCTCGTCACATCCTCACTCACAATGGCCCAGCACCCATGGACATTGGAGCACTTAAAGGAAAAGGCAAAGGAGGAAAGAAAGGTCTAGGAAAACTTTCCCAGAACACAAGAGCAAAACTTTCACTGTTGAAGGGACTTAGGAAAGGAAAAGGAAAAGGAGGACACTGGAACTTTCACGCAAAGGCAAAAGGAAAGGCACAACAGAACTTTGGAAACAACTTTGGACAGAAAGGAAAAGGCAAGCAGTACTTAGGTTCAGCTTTGGCCTCAAGCTCGAGTACTTCGGTTCCGGGCAAAGGAAAAGGTAAGGGTAATGGTCAGCAACTTTGTTGGAATTGCTTGAAACCGGGACACTTTGCAGATCAATGTCCCCAGAAGAGAGTGAACTTGTTGTTGGAAGAACTTTCTGGTCCTTACTTAGGTTGGGATGCTGAGAGTTGGAATGATGACTTTGGTGATTGGACAGAAGGTGATGAGACTTACCACCTTGCGGCCGTAGATGACTTTGTTGATCAGGCCTTGCTAGCAGAACTTGATCCCACTTGGTGGGATGATGGAACTTGGGATGAGTCCACTTGGGACTTGTCAGCTGAGGCCAGTGCGCAATGGCCCCAGGAACTTTCGAACACTCCAGCTGGTTCCACTTTGGAGCCAAAACCCGATGCTCAGGTTGGAGCGGTGACTGCTGCTCCCCCTGGACTTGCCTTGGGATCCCGTGAGACTTTCCCCAAAGCCAAGGCTAAGGTGAAACCTACTTCCACTTCGTTAGCTTCGGCCGTTGTAGGAGCTATGGTTTTCAGCCACTTTGGTCTGGGAAACACTTTGAAGTTTGATGACAGGGATTTCCCCGTTGCACCACTTCACACTTTCGATTTGGATACCCCCGAAGATTGGATCACTTTCAAGACTCTGGCTGACTACGACTTGAAGGTCAACACCACTTTCCATGACCCATACATGAATGAGCACTTGGTTTCCTCGATGACTGGTTCAGACACCTGGAT